>APFE030172282.1:89532-128712 GCA_000404065.3 Pinus taeda
TGGTCCAGTGAAAGAAAAGTGCGGAGATACGCAGGCACAGAAGCGCTGCAGGTGCGCAGATACGCAGGAGAAGAAGCACTGTAGTTGCGGAGGGACGCAGCCAATTGATTGGAGACAGAGCGCACATACGCAGGGAGACAGTAAGGCGCAGTGCGTACATACGCAGGCACAGAAGAGTTTCAGGTGCGTCGGTACGCAGGAGCGAAGAGTTTCAGGTGCGCCGGTACGCAGGCACAGAAGGGCTTCAGGTGCGGATGACCGCAGGCAGTTCAATGGACTCAGAGCGAGGTACGCATGCTGGCAGTTGAGCAAGTGCGTACTTGTATGCAGGCTAGCAGTTGAGCAGGGTGCGTACTTGTATGCAGGCTAGCAGTTGAGCAGGGTGAGTACGTAAGCAGGCAAGCAGTTGAGCAGGGTGAGTACGTAAGCAGGCGAGCAGTTGAGCAGGGTGCTTACTTCTCTTAAAATCTTTGTTTATCATTGTTGTGTTCTGGGTGTTGAAGTGATGTCTAGTTTATGGTATTATGATCTTATGACAGCCATATGAGAAGGGATTGAGAATATCTTTATGTGATCTGATGAACTAGATCTGATTGATGACTCTCATTGTATATGTATTGATCTAGTGATTGAGTGATTCAGAAAGTTGTTTGATTATGAGCTTCAATGTGGTTATTGGGTCCAGTATGAAAATTGGATGAAATGTGGCCCTTTCAGATTATGTGTTGTGCTTCAGTGTATCCGGTGTGAAAATTGATGAAACGTGGTACCTGAAGGAGAGAAGGTTGTAGGTCAGCACCTACGTACTAGTATTTAAGCTAGTACAAGAGCTAAAGGAAATCTTTTGGAGCATTGTAGCAGGTAGTAGCCTGCGTACTAGTAAATGGATCAGCTAGTACAAGAGCAAAGGGGGTTGTAGCTCCCGTACTGGTATAAGGCTGCACCAGTACAAAATATTGTAAAAGGTTTTTCTTATTAAGAAGAAGATTGAGATGACTTGCAGCAGGTGGTTTTCTCCCGCATTGGGTTTCCACCTTATATCATGGTGTTCATGTTTGTGCCTTATGTGTGATGATCTATTCTATGTTACTGCATCTGTTAACTGATAATATGGTTGATAATGTTCTAATGCACTCATTGAAGATCAATTAACTTAATCATAAGAAGTTGTGGAAGTAGCATATATGAATCTGGTTATGGAAATGAAAAAGTTTTATTAATGTGATAATACTGATTCACCCCCCCCCTCTCAGTATTATTTCCAACAATGTACATTTCTGATGGTAATTCGACAAAAAAATTCAATTTGTATCCTCCAGCAAAAGAAATTACAGAAGTAGGAGATAATGCATGGGTCGATGATGAAGACACTATACAACTTGTCTTTACCATTTCTGAAATCAGTGAAGATAGTCAAATTCTGAATACATTAGAAAATTTTGAAATATCTTCAGAATATGACCACACAATTTCAGTTGGATTCTAACATTGAGTATCTATCATCTAGACAAATGTCTCTTTACTCTATGGAAGAGTTTGGTAGTTCCACCATTGAAATTTTTCCAGCTAAAACATCGAATATCAACAAAAACTTGGAAAAATCACAATAGGGAGAACTAACCAAAATCTTACAAAAACATTCTACTGCATTTGCATGGGAATATACTGATATGGAAGGTATTGACCCTAAGACTTATATTCATCACATTTACATCGAGGAAAATAGTAGACCAATCAGACAACATCAGAGAAGGATGAATCCAGACCTTAGGGAGATAGTGAAAGAAGAGCTCCAAAAACTACTCAATGTAAACTTCATTTATCCAATTTTATATAGCCGATGGGTTTCTCCTTTGGTTATAGTACCTAAAAATAATGGTAAATGGAGAGTATGCATTGATTACATGGAATTTAATAAAGCAACCTTGAAGGATCACTTCCCTTTTCCCTTTATCGATCAGGTATTAGATACACTAACAGGCAAAAAATACTTTTCATTCTTGGATGGTTTTAGTGGCTACAATCAAATTGAGGTAGCACCTGAAGATCAAGATAAGACCACATTTACTTGTCCATGGGGAACTTTTTCTTACCGAGTGCTTCCTTTTGGATTATGTAATGCACCCGCAACATTCCAAAGAGCAGTACTAGGAATTTTTTATGATTTAATCCATGATTGTGTAGAGGTTTATATGGATGATTTTACGGTTTATGGTGACTCATTTGAAGAAGCATTAGAGAATTTGGAAAAAGTACTTATAATATGTAAAGAGACAAATCTTTCATTAAGTCATGAAAAATGTTTTATGATGTTTACTAAAGGTATTGTTTTGGGGCATCACATTTCAGGGGATGGGATTAAAGTTGATAGATCAAAAGTTGAAGTCATCTCCAAGTTGCCTATTCCAAATTGTTAAAGAGATGTTAGAAGTTTTCTAGGATTCACTGGATACTATAGAAGATTTATAGAAAACTTCACCAAAATAACATCTCCACTCTTCAAATTGCTTACAAAAGACTGTGAATTCAAATGGGATCCTGATTGTCAAAAATCCTTTGAAACTTTGAAAACAAGAATATCTAAAGGACCTATCTTGAGAGGACCAAATTGGAAACTCCCTTTCCATATTTCTACAGATGCCTCAGATACAGATCTAGGAGCCGTGTTGGGACAAAAAGATTTAGTTCCTTATGTCATTTACTATACCAGTAAAAATTTGACTCCCACTGAGTTGAATTATACTGTGACTGAAAAGGAGTTCTTAGTTGTTGTTCATGCAATCAATAAGTTTAGACATTATATAATAGGCTATGAAACTTTTATCCATACTGATCATTCTTCTATTAGATATCTAATGAACAAACCTATTACTAATGGCAGAGTTACAAGGTGGCTCTTACTGTTACAAGAATTCAACATTACTGTGTTGGATAAACCAGGGAAATAAAATACAGTAGTTGATTTCTTGTCTAGGATCCAAAATACTAAAGAATATTCTCCTGTAGAGGATAAGTTTCCTGATGAATATTTGTTAGTAGTAACTACTAAGACTCCTTGGTATGCAGATATTGCTAACT
Organism: Pinus taeda; assembly: GCA_000404065.3. Lineage (NCBI taxonomy): Eukaryota > Viridiplantae > Streptophyta > Pinopsida > Pinales > Pinaceae > Pinus > Pinus taeda. The sequence continues at coordinate 92,611 of APFE030172282.1, forward strand.
ATTTGGTTAAAAGGAAACTACCTCCACATCTATTTCCTAGTGAAAGAAGAAAGATTATTCAGGAGAGTTCAAACTATTCATGGATTTCTAATGAATTGTTTAAAACAGGGCTAGATTTTGTGATTAGAATATGTGTTAGGGAAGATGAAATACCTGAAATCCTCAAGGCATGTCATGATGAACCATGCGGCAGACAATTTGCTAACAAAAGGATGGCCTATAAAATCCCTTCTTTAGGATATCATTGGCCTTCCCTCTTCAAATATACAAAAGAATATTTCAAAAGGTGTGACAGCTGCCAGAGAGTAGGGAAATCGACTCTTTCAAATGAAATGTCATTACAGCCACGGGTACTCATCGAACCCTTTGAAAAATGGGCATTAGATTTCATTGGACCTATTAATCCACCATCTAAACAAAAGAAGTATATATTGGTATGTACTAATTATGTTATTAAATGGATAGAAGCCAAAGCATTACTTTCTGCTACTGAAAATTCAATTGTTAGTTTTCTTTATGAAGATATTTTTACTCGCTTTCGTGTCCCAAGAGAAATTGTGATAGATCATGGAAGTCAATTTACATCCAACATGGTGGAGAATTTGATGGAAGAATACAAAATCAAGCACAGGAAATCTACTCCTTACCATCCGCAAGCAAATGGCCAAGTGGAGTCTAAAAACAAAGTTATTAAAAGCATCATCACCAAAACTGTTCATCTACATAGAAGAGATTGGGTAGAAAGGCTTCTTGAAGCCTTGTGGGCCTACAGAACTACATGGAGAAATACAACAAGACATTCCCCCTATGAACTGGTTTATGGGAAAGAAGTCCTGCTCCCCATTGAGTTCCAAGTCAAAAACTTCAAGATGGTAGTTCAGTTGGGGATGGATATATCGGAAGCCCAAAAGCATAGAATGGAGCAGTTGAATGAGCTAGATGAGATCAGACAAGAAGCAATCCTAAGAACTGATCTAGTTCAAAGAGAAAAAGTTTCAAGAAGGAGACTGGGCATCGCTATTTGATTCTAAGTTTAAAGACTTTAAAGGCAAATTTCAGACTCATTGGCTTGGGCCATATGAGATTGATAAAGTCTTTAGAAATGGAGTGGTAAGAATCAAGACCATTGATGAATCTCAAACTCCTCTTATTGTGAATGGCCACAGACTAAAGATCTATCATAAGCCACTCTCAAAAGAGGAATTTGCCAAAATGTTTTAAGATAATTCTACAATAGGGCTAGTGAAGAAGAATCCTTCTTCTCCATCAGCCTAGCCTTTGTTCTTTTCTGTCAAATAAAAAAAAAAATCTCTCTCATTTTTCATTCCATTCCACATCATCCTCATCCCACTCCATCTCATTTCCGTTCCACATCATCCTCATTCCACTCCATCTCATTTCCTTTCCACATCAATTCATTTCAACTCCATTTCATTCATTTTATTCCATTAATAAAAAAATTTATGACTATTTTCCATCCAGTCAGTCATCATTTATACATCTCATTCAATTATAAGCTTATTGGGTGAGTTTCTGCAACTCAAATCAGTTTCCGCAGCTGCTCACTGATTCCGCAGCCAGTTAGGTTTCTGTAGCCACTACTCTGTTTTTCAAAAAAACAATTTTTTACAGTCAGATGTTGGTTCAGAAATCATGAAATCAAATGCAAGTATGAGGATATATTATGAAGAAATAAGGCATTCAAAAGAACCAATGAGGAGCAACTGATTGAAGACTAAGGAAAAATGACAAGAATTCCAAAGGTATGAACAAAACTTTATTTCAAATGGCATTCTAACACATTTTTTGCATAGTTATTAAATCACAAGCTCAACTATATGCAATGATTAAACGAAATTGCCTTTATAACCATTTCATTCCACACCATTCCTCCATAAGCCATGCATTCATTTTCCAACAGTCCTATGATTAAATTCCCGAATTTAACTCAAGTTTGGAAATATTTTCACACTCTATTTGTCATTATGAATTGTGGTTGATTTGACTACGGTTTCTTTCAGCTGCACAAAATCCGCAGCCGTTTTATAAAAGTGCTTGCGTCCATTCTACAGTCACCCAATTTTAAAAAACTACCGGATGAACTTTCTCCCCCTACTGTTCTATTAACCTCATGGCTTCATTTCCACCGTGCTGACATAAGCCTTCACCGCATCTTGTTCTCTGTTTCGCTTCTTCCATGTACCTATTCTCTGATATCCGCTTACAGTTGCTAGTCTCCTTCATAAACCCTGAACATCTCTGCTAATTCAGACGAGTTTTAAATAACAAAAGGAAGGATGGGATGGTTTTTGAGCGCAGAACTAGAGGGACCTAAGTTTATTGAAGGATATCCGCAAGTGAGAAATATGTTGAAGAAGGCTAGGTGGTTACGTTTTATCCAGAAATTCAAAGGCTACCATAGGGAGGTTACAAAGGCCTTTGCAAGGTCTTTTAATGGACTAGAGGTGGAAATTGGAGACCTAAAATTCACAGTAACTGAAGCGTTAATAGCAGCTACCACAGAGCTTCCCCAGGGAGGTGAACGTTGGATTAAGAACCGGGACATTGGTGATGAAGCTTGGAGAGTGATCTTACGGGAACTAGGTATGGACATCACCGTTTTCAAAAAGGGAATTCCTGTTTATGTTTTAAAAGAAGAATGGGCTATCTTATTGTTAGTTATTCAAACATTTATCACCTGTGAGGTACGTTTTGGAGCAATGTACATGTATCATGCACGTCTGTTGATGAATTTCCTAGACAACCAGATCCTTAATTTGCCATATTTCTTACTAATCAGTTTGAAAAAGCTGTCTGTAACTGTTCAAAAGCATCTAGGGGACGTAGAACCAAATTTGTATCACTATGGTCTCATAAAAATCTTGATAGAAAAACAATTAAAGGAGAAAAAGGATACTTGGGAGAAATTTTTAATTAGAAATTTCTTTGAAGAACCCCAAGAAACCCCTGAAGGCAGTACATCAAAAAGAAGTAGAAGAAAGAGAACAGATGATAAAACTCAAAGCCCTCCTACTAACACAGTTGAGAGAAAAGAAAGATTGTCTAAGAAGGGGAAGGAAAAGACACCTACTAACACAGTTGAGAAAACTAGTAGGGAAGAAAGATTGTCTAAAAGGAAGAATGAAAAGACTCCTATTAAAATAGTTGAGAAAACTAGTAGGGAAGAAAGACTGTCTAAAAGGAGGAAGGAAGAGACTGAGGGTAAAAAGCCAACAAAATCAAAAGAGAAAAGAAGCATTGAGGTTGTGCATCAAACCCATTCTTCAGAAGAAGACCATCAAGTATTTTCTGAGAGATTGGTTCACCTTCAGAAACAGTCAGCTATGGCCAAAGAGAAAGGGAAAGGAAAACAAAAGGAAAAAGATAGTAGTCCACAATATGTAAGAAGAAGCAGCATGCTTAAAGGAAAATGGAGAAAAACACAAACAAAAGGACCCAATTTTGTTGATTTGGGAGAAGGAACACCTGAACAAACCCCAGTTGGCAGTAGTCCACCTCATTCTCAGGCAAGTGTTGAAACTAGTCCTCAAGGTGATGACATGAGTCCTTTTCGGCCATAATTTGAAGTCAATTCTCCTGCACAACATTTTGGGGATAGCCCCAGGAAAAGGACAACCGAAATAGATCCAAAGTAGCAACAGGTGTATGATTACATAGAATCCTTGGAAAGAATAGCCACAGGTCCCAGCACTTCATCCACTCAACCTCACATAGCACAAGAAGCCCTAATCCAATCATTGAAACAAGAAATATTTGAGTTGGAGGTTTTAAATCGACATATTAAAAATTAAAATGAAGCACTCAAAGAACAGAGCAGACTGGATAAGATCATCCATGACAACACTATGCTACACCTGGGACTATGGCACAAAAAGAACAAAAAATTGAAGAAGAAATGCAAAAAGATAAGTAGAGCACTGGTTAATCTTAAATTCAGATGCTTGATGAAGAAGCCCATGATGTTAGCAGCACCAAGAAAGAGAGGAAGAGGGCTGGATGTACTGGAAGAAGCTTCAAAACATATGGTTTGAAGGGGAGGTAGTCCAAATTTTGGTTGCATGAGGACATGCAACACCTTCACAGTGGGGGTATGTTGAGTCCCAAAACTGCATCTTTCCTACACCTTTTTCTAGCTTCTTTCCATTCATCTGAACCTCCTAAATCATCGGTATCATTGCATAATAGTTTTAAAAAGAGCATTTAAAGTGGTTTCTTGACTATGTGTTTGTATTGCTATTTGAACTAGATTTTTGTTTATAAGTTGCGGAATCTTGTCACTTTCCGCAGCCAGCCTAGGTTTCCGCAGCTGTTTTTTCAAATTCTATATTGTAGGTGTCTTCAGGTGAATCGAGCCACATGGGCAAGTTGCAACCGACGTGGACAAGGACTGAGACCTATTAGCTCAGTCGAATTCATCAGAAAAGGCCATAGTCAACGGTGGGCAAAACAGTGGTCAACTCAAGAGTCCTACAATGATAAAACTCTGTTTTTCACCACGTGAAGCTTTACGTGGTTGTTCCTAGATCTCGGGGGACAAGTTAACACCTATGGACTACTCCATGAACTGGATCCAACAACCACCTTCCAAATATTGAATCCTCACGGTAGCCATAGTGCTAAATCTCGGGACATGGTTGTTTACATGTCTTGTATCAGCACCGAATGTAGGAAAACAGTTATATTATGCTCTATTATAAATAATGTGTTCTCATATGCATAGGAGTTAGCTTTTGACAATGTAATTTTGACTGTAAAGGAACCCACTGTGCCATAACTTTATCACTATATTGTGACTACATTTTAATACATGAGAAGTCTCTGTTTTTGAGCTCAATTAGTGGTTGATCGTTGACTATCTGAGGATTGTGTAGAGGGCCCCTGCACAGGCCAAGGTCTTGTTTATCACTGTAGAGTTTCATGTTTCATTTCTTTATGTTCTTATGCCAATCATTCATGTATATATATCACGGTTCTTATGGTGTTAACACTTGATAGTTGTCCATAGTTTTTCACATTTGATATACTGTTAACTAATCAGTGCTTTTGTTTCAAATCACAAATAGGCAACCTGAGAAGCACATAGTTTTCTAATGACTAATGACATGGAATCATTCGTGTCCTTCTACTGATTTTCATTTCCTTTAGTTTTTAGTTCTAGGATTGTGTTATTTATTTCAGTTTTGCTCATTTACTTTTCTGCAAGTTAGTTATTGAATTGCTCATGACATTCTCAGTTACCTCCTAAAGCTAGAGCGAGTCGAATGGTGAGGGATTGAAGTATGAAGTGTGTAGTTTGATATTAGTTTATTTTTCTGCAAGTTAGCTATTGAATTGCTCATGACATTCTCAGATACCTCCTAAAGCCAGAGTGAGTCGAATGGTGAGGGATTGAAGTATGAAGTGTGTAGTTTGATATTAGTTTATTTTTCTGCAAGTTAGTTATTGAATTACTTATGACATTCTCAGTTACCTCCTAAAGCTAGAGCGAGTTGAACGGTGAGGGATTGAAGTATGAAGTGTGTAGTTTGATATTAGTTTTATTTTCTGCAAATTAGATATCAGATTGCTCAAGTTGTTTATGATTACCTCCTAAAGCCAGAGAAAGTCAAATGGTGAGGGGTCAGAATATGAGTTGATGTAATGTGATTTTAGCTTACTTTGCTTGCAATTCTTAGATTTCTTTAAGTTCAGTTTTTCTTACATTTTCATGGCAGCAAGGATAATGGTTTTCATGGTCACTAGTTCACCATTGTTTAATTAGAATAGTGGCACATTTTCACTCTCTTTTTAAGAATTAGTTTCATCATTGCATGTTTTTAGAAAGTTTGAAGTTTTGAAAATCATTTTAAAAGACATCATTACCTTGAACATTTATATCATACTTGTCTTTTAGAATTTCCATCTCACATTAAGGAATTAACAGAAATAAACCCAAAACAAAACAAAAACTCAAAAATGACAAAAAAATAAGAAATAGGTTATCTTGCACATATAGTGCGCCGCACTTCAACAGTTTACGACTCCCGGATTGACAATTATACAGTAATTTAGGACACTCTGAATTGACCAAACACCAGCTACCATGAATGTCATATTTTCCAAGGTAAGAGTAAGTTGCAGCCTTTACCACTCAAGCCTATTGAAGTAAGTGCTCCATTTCAGCAGTGGGGTTTGGATTTCATCGATGAAATTCATCCTTCTTCTTCAGTGTAGCATAAGTGGATCCTCATGGCGACGGATTATTTCACCAAATGGATTGAGGCAGTTCCTACAAGGCAGTCCACCGATTCGGTAATTATCTCCTTTCTTGAAAACAACATTTTGTCTCATTTTGGTTGTCCCAATAAATTGATCATAGACAATGCAGCAGCCTTCAAATAAAAAATAATGATTGATTTTTGTCATAAGTATCAAATCACTTTGGGGCATTCGACAACCTATTATCCACAGTGCAATGGATTGACCGAATCCTCAAATAAGTCTCTTGTCAACATTATCAAAAAGCTGCTAGAAATTAACAAGAAAAGTTGGCACAAAAAGTTGGTCAATGCACTTTGGGCAGATAGGGTAAGTCATAAGAAATCTATAGGCATGTCTTCTTTGGAGCTTGTGTACGGTGTAGACACAGTTTTCTCGACCTCTTTGGCAGTCCTGGTGGTCAAACTTTTGCAAGAAGCAAGCAGCGAAGAGGATGGTTTGCAGTAGAGGATCAATCAAATGATTCATTTGCAGCAGACTAGGGAGGAGGTATTTCAAAATACTTTCAAGTCGCAGGAAAGAATCAAGAGAATATATGACTGAAAAGCAAAGGCGGACAGTTTAAAGATAGGAGACATAGTGCTGAAATGGGATGCAAGGAATGAGGAGAAAGGTAAACATGGAAAATTTGAAAATCTTTGGAAAGGACCGTACAAGATTGTTGCATATCAAGGTCAGAATGCTTCTCTATTGCAAGAGCTAAATGACGAAGATTATCCGGGTGGAGCAGTCAATGATCGGCTCCTCAAGCGATATTATTTGTGAAATGTTTTATGCCGTTCCATTCATAATTGTATATACCGGTGTGTTTAAATTCCATTGCAAGTGTGTACTATTTTCATTCTTCAGCTTGGGGCCCGAGGTGAAGGCTATAAAGTTGGAGTTTGATTTTAGTTTTGGTTTGGTTCATTAGAGTCAAGTCTGTCAGTCAATTTCAGTCTTGAAAATGAGTCACTTTTGAGTCAAGTTCAGTCTTGAAATTGAGTCTTTAAGTCAAGGGTTCAATTTTGTTTTGTTGAAGTTATTGACTCCATAGCCCAATGGATGAAGGCACTGTCAGCTTTCCCAGAGATCTGTAGTTCTTGGCACCTCAAAGGAGCTACCATCCCCTTTGGAGCCAATCTTAGTGTAGGTATCTTAACCCCTCCGTCAGAGATCAAATCCTCTTGTTGCATTTCATATTAGGTGTCTCGCCCAGTCATTTGCATTCCATTAGGCACATGGATCATCTGACACGAGTGGCTTTCCTACAGTTTCCCTCATGTCATTTACCTACTGGTTCTTGTTTTCTCATAAAAAAGCATATACAGTCCTCTTTTTGTATTAAAGGTTGCAAAAGTCTTTTTAGGGTTTCATTGTCAATTAGGTCTAGGGTTTCATTAGGGTTTCGTCAAAAAAATGTGTTAAAGTGTCTAACAAGCAACCACCAGGCCATGAGGAGGTTTCAACATCAATAAATTTCATCACCAAGTGTTTGAAAATGTGTTTTTCCTCAAAACCTTGTTTTGGGGAAAAAACAGAGTATTTAGCTTTTATTGTATAAAAATCATGAAATTTTGTTCTCTTCATTGTATATCACTCCATCTGCACCCTGGTTTCTTTCCTTAGCCCAAAAAGCTCCAACACCTACAAAACAAGCAAAGCTCGGGTCATTTGGTTCATTGCAAAGCTAAAAAGAAGTGAAAAGTCCAAAAAACAGAGTTTAAAAATAAAGTCAAATCCAAAACATTATGAAAGTGGGTTTCATGAGACAAAATTTCAAAAGCTCTTTGTTTATAAGCTACTCCTTCATTTGAAAAGTTCATTTGCAAACTAGAAGCAAGGCCAAGCGATTTTGGTGAGCAAGTGACAAAGTTTGGGTGAAAAATGCACTAAGCTGCTCGGCGCGGCGCACTGGGTAGGAGGCGTGGCGCACTCACCAGGCACGACACACTAGGCCTTAGTCTGTAGTTCATTTTAACACGGGCACGATGCATAGGAGGGGTGCAGTGCATTGGGCTAGATGCGTGGTGCACACAACCAGAGAGCTCGAAACTGCTAAAACTTGCCCCAAATCACCAAAAATCACACGGATTTGCCTTGTGACAAGTAGGTAGAACCTCCATCATTGTTTTTTTTTATCCAAGTTTAGTTCTATATCATGGTGGTTGATGAATGGTAATTTTTAAACAAATAAAACCCTTCCATTTGAAATTCCAAGAAACTTGCTACCTAGGGTTTGAGTAACTATTTTGCTACCAAGTCTATCATTCTTCCATCACTCCCTTCTCCCATTTGTCCCTTGATTTCGTTATTCCCTAAGTTCCCCTACCCCCTAAATTCAATAATCCTCTATCCCAAGTTTCCTTTCCCAAAATCCAAATTGTAAATCCCCAAAACCTAATCCTATACAAACTCCCAAAACATCCCATATTTTCCTATCTAAAATCTATCCCAATAGTCCCTAAATTCTCCACTATTTTTCCTCCCCTTACAGTCCCTCATTTCACTGTTTCCCTTGGTGGAAAAGGTCAAACACATCATCAAAGGCAGTCCAAGACAGTTTGACATATCAACACCTATTTCTCAAAGACAGTTTATCTACCAGCAGACATGGTATCTGATCCTTCATATGATTATGAAGAGGAGACCCAAAGTGACTCACCTACATAGGGACATGCACCCAGGAGGCCTCATAGAGGTGGAAAACATATCAGAGAATAACCAATCACCCTTGCTGAATTGCAGGCCTGCCCTCTTGCCATCTCTTGTTTCCAACATCAGTCATGTTATAAATTTTGTGAGAAGGTTGCTAGCATTCAGTTTCATCATGAGTTGGCTCATTTGTTTGTACTGCATTTACATGGTGATCAAGCCACTCTAGCTGGTGTCACTTTCACATTAACGCCAGAATCCATTTCAATAGCAATTGTCATACCTAACATTGGAGAGCCATGGAAGAAGAGGAAGAAAATTGACGGTAGCATTATGAACCGTACATTAAGCCCGGCTTCTTGAGGCAGCTCAAGAGAGTGTTTCCTTTTCGGTACCTCGGAGATGAATATGCTCCTTTAATGAAATTGATCATGAAGTATTTCAATTGTGAGGGCCAGTTCTCCCGTTTGTATGCTTATCATATCATGCTACTAATGCATTTTACCCAGGTACGGATGATGAACATCCCTTACTTCATGTGCTGAAATATCGAAAGAATGACCACTCTAGTGCAGCACAAGACCCCTCAGTAGTAGTTTAAAGAGTATTTATCATTTTTCTCTTATTAAAATTGTGGTTATTCATCAGCTTGGCTTGCAGGGCATCACTTGGGATGATTTCATCTCTCGTGAGTTTTTCGCAGCTCCTCAGGGACCTTCAGAGGCTTTGCATGAGATAGGTGGACCTTCTTATCGGCATGAGGGTCATGAGACATAGGTCACCATTGTGATGGTATTTATCACTTATTAGAAGGGCACTAGGCAATTGTTCGTGGCAGCAAAGCGAGTGTTATCTCCACCTAGGGTGGAAGGGGCCTCGCTTTCGACATCACTACCACAGGTTCAGGATAAAGGAAAGAGGCCAACGCAGGATGATGGACCTTCAAGTGAGCGAGACTTTATTCTTATTGAGGATGATGATACAGACATGGGCCCGCAAAGCACAAATATCAAAGAGATCATCCAAGAGAAGCAAACAGAAATCAAAGCCTTGTCCCTAAACTTGGATAGAACTACGTTGATTATAAAATACTTGGATCAAAGGAATAAGTAGCTTGAAGATCAGTAGGTGATTATGGAGTTACAAAACATTCGGGAGAATCACCAAGCTGCCCCAAAGGAGGAGGGTGGAGTTCACTTCAATTGAGCAAGAGATCAACATTGATAGGGAGTCTTGGCTCGATAGAGTCAACATCCACTTAGAGAGACTGTTGGACAAGGCCGACAAGGACACGGCATTTCTGAGACACATGGATTTTCATTACATGGCAAGGAATAAAGTTTACAAGGTGTGAATAAGGAGTTTAAAGGCAATTAAGGAAGGCATCAAAGAGGAAAAAGAAGCAAAAGGAGCATGATCGACTTCGGATATTGGCCGAGGCATCCTTGGCTCAACATAACTCTTGATAAAGAAGTTCTAGCTCAAATTTCAAAAAAATTGGAGCAATTTTTGCATTTTGGAAATTTTTTGCTCAAAAAACAAAGTTTTCCTCCCTATGTGTCACGCCACGTGGCGCTCGCTTTTGCTAGGGGGCTCCAAATCACAAAAACTTTGCATTTCTTGATTTTTCATGAAAATTTATGCTTACCTACCAATGGCCAAGAAATTTGGGCAGGTTTTGAGCCCTCAAAGAGGTCAAAAACACTAAAAAAATGACCTCACTACCCCTATTTTGACACATAGGAAGCAGTCTTGGGAGATTTGATTTTGGACAGGGCAAATGAAGGCCAAATTGAAATATTCCACTTGGGTTGGAAAGTATATAGACATAAATTTCCAACAAGCATACTTGGAGCTGATTTGGACATCAGGAAGGCCTCCAAAAGTGGGTCTAAACAAGCACAGTGCATAGAGGAAAAATTGCCAATTTGACCAGGTTTTGCTCTGTTTTTCGCCCAGCTTTGCCTAGTTTGACATTTTCACTTTCCTAATGGAAAATTTATGATGTAATTTGATGAAAATTGATGGATCATGATGTAAATATGTTAGATTTTTACTTGTATATGTAGATTCATTAGTTTAGAGGTTGTTTGAAACTGAATGAATCAGTTTCCTTGTTTCTAGAGGCATGTTGTTATGTTGCCTAGTTTCTAGTTCTCAGTTTAGGATCAGTTGGATCAGTTCCTAAACATGTGATCTCAAACCATAGAGGCAAGGATGAGCTATGTTTGTCTATATTATTTTGTTTTTCAGTCATTAGCATGGTTGGACTCTTGAGAAAGCCTTGTGCTTCATTGTACACTCATATCAGTATTTTGACTAAGGAATTGAGACCAGGATTTGCAGTACTCTTTGGGATCCTTATGGCATTTGTTTTGGTACAGTTCTTTCTTATGTATTTGTGAATTTATTCATGTGTTATATGTATCATTTCTCTTTATTTATTCTCATCTAAACAAACCAGAGTGTAAGTAGAATACATTGAAAAGTGCAGTGCTCTACTTGAAGTTTGTTTTAGGTTTTCGATGTTTTCCACTGTTTGGAGAGGATCCATGATTTCTATTACCCTCTTCAACTCCTCCTCTATCTGAATCCATCCATCTCACTTGATTTAGAGTGCCAAATTTAGTTTCCTACCTTGCCCCATCAAGATCCATGCAGGACTGTGCCTCATTCCCCACACCTGAAAATCCGCCTTCTCATCTGAGCCAACAATTCAGCAATTCATTAAAAAACCTCTTGCACATGTATACCTAGCCTAAGATCAGTAGTTAAATCAGTCATATCAAGCCCTTAGTGTTCAATATTTTTTGAGATTGACCCAGAGAGAGCCCTCTCCTGACTTGGTAGGGCTAGCTACCAGGTTGAGCGTGGTTTGATGTTGGCCCTGGATCCTACCTTTTCAGGCTGAGGTAAATCTAGGCTCTAACATCGTCTATGCTCTTGATATATTTTTTACATAGATGCATATTTTAACTATTTTGTGGCTATGATAAAAATATAATAACAGGGATCCACCACATAATATATTTCATGGCCATGATTTTCCGTAACATTACATGGATCCATAATGTATTGTGTTGGAAACCTTGCTTTATTCATTTTGTACCAAGTATGTATATACCTACCATAGGAATGTATATCATATATATCTAGTTGATGGACTTTTCAAGTCCTAATTGGTAACAAGATTCAAGACTCCTTCCAATCACTGCATTACTATTTTTATCTAATGTATTTCAACCATCGATTTCTCTTCTAATCTCACATATTATGGGGCATATATTATAGTTCAATTTGACACTTTGCATGACCACTTGAGAAGCCCTAAAAATATGAGCTTGAGATACTACATATATCCATTGGAAAAAACCATAAAAACAATCAAATTTAGTCCTATAATTCTCCTTTTGTGGATTCACATGTTCAAGGTCAAGAAAATACAACAAGGTTATGAATTTGAGATAAATGCAAGGTAGAAAAAAGGGTGAATAAGAAGGGACAAATGATTCTAATAGTGACTCTAAAAATAGTATCTTAAGGATTCTAGATCTACCTTTGTTGTAGATTTTGCAACCCATGCAGGCCAAAGTGCATAGTTGATAAATGGAGCTCCCTCCATATGATTTCGCATTGGAAAATATTTTCACTCTATTGGAAATATGCTGGTGGTATGAATCTCTTATCAAGGTTATTGGTTATGGAATATTATCCATCATATTCCACATTCAAAAAGCAATAGGGATGAGTGGAGTTTACTTATTTATGGTTTAGCATGAAACATATTATTAGTAAACAAGCTTAATGATACATGTATGGAAGTTTTAATATTTGAAAAAAGGTGTAATATTGATTCGAGAGGATCCAAAAATTCCCAAAAAATATGTTATCAAAACTTGATGTAAGAAATGCCATGTCTAAGAGCTTGATGAGACAATTCGAACGTAACTTCATTGGGAAAAAAACATGTTTTTTACATGAAAGTTATTGTGGTTTGAAAGTTATATGGAACAAGAAAAAAGGGTTATGAAAGTGACATGTGGCACGCCCACATAAGGTTCCACATGGCATGAAATATAGAGGTCATGTGATAATCCATACATATGCGTGGTAACATTGGCGGCTTGCGTTGCTAATGTGGTAAGCATAATAGTGACATTTTGCACCTTGTTAGTAGGATGACATGGTATTACAGTGCCATTGGTATGACATTCAATGGGTGGTGACATGGAACCCAATTTTCATGTGATGTGGAGGAATATGGTGTGGGTGGATTAGAGGATACCACATGGTAGCCTCTGAAGGGTCAAACATGTTGCAAAATATTCTAAAATCATTCCCAAAAACAACTAGCTGGGTAGTTGAACACATGACCTATTGGATTATATGTCCAGACTCCACCATTGGGCCATTGGAAAATATTATAAGTGATTGGTGGAATTTCATATAGAATGTGTAGTTGTAACCATAGGCCAAAGGATAAAAAGAAATGGGTTTGACCCTGTGACCTCCCCAAAACCCACAATGTATTACCACAACAAACATTTAGTAGTTGCAACAAACCAACAACAATTCAACAATGATACACCATGAGGAATGGTTTTTATCCTCCTTGAGTCCATCTAGGTTAGAGTTCATTAGTATATTAGTGGGTGTAAGGCTTCTTTAGGTGGGCCTACATAGGGGTTTTACTGCAAAAAATTAAGAAGATAATGATACACCATGACAAGGTTTTGGGTTGGACCACAACGTAATTTATTTTAATAGTAAGAGGTTCCATATTTTAAAATGGTGTAAAACAATATTCGAATAATAAAAAAATTTGAAAGGCGGAAAACATCATGATAGTTGTGGTGTTCAACCTCAGGCTAAGTGTAGTCATTTTATTACGAAAAATTTATCCAATGTGCCTTTATTGAACATGGCTACAATGTAGGTACAAGCTTGCAAGGAATGTTTTTTTGCAAATAGTCAATGACTAGCCAATAGAGTGGACAGTGCCAGTGCAAGAGGTATTAGTTCTAGACATATTTATGTCAAATGTATAGATGGATGTCGATGACCTAATTTCATAGATGGAGATGGATCTAGAGGTCATATAGAACAATGGGCATCCAAGTAGATAGATTGTGCCCTAAACAGGAATATAGTATAAAACCCCAGCAAAAGAGATAAAGTAGCAACAATGTATCACACCATCATGGGGTCCAGAGAAAGAGGAGAGAGTACTAGAGAAGGAAAATAGGCCCATGTCAAGCCAACATATAGAATACACCCCTTGTCACTACTATTGAAAAGGTAGCATAGGAGAAAAGGGAACTATAGTACCGCACAAATCAATAATTAGAGCAATTAAAATTGATGATAGAAGTCTCAAGGGTCACAATGCCTGCACCCTGTGTACAAGATCCAAAACAAATCACAGAGGGAACTAACATGCCCCTACACTAGAGACTCTATCAAAACCATTGCAACTCTTTACAACATCCTTAGAGCCTCACACACTCACCTTTCGATTGGTCATAGTTCACTTTACCAATACTAAAATTCAATAGTGGGTATAAGTCTTACAAGAGGTAGAGTTCATTATATCACAATTACCCATGTACATTCTTAATTATTCACAATATTCTATCACATAAGAATGTAGTCAATAGTCACGGACCTACTCCAGTTGAATATAAAGCACCAGGTATTGCAGGAGGTGAAAAACCAAATACAATAGGCTAAATATTAGCCAGAGGCTAGAGAATATATGCTTTGATGAGATGTTGAAGTTGTACATAGAAAAATTCCCGGGGTGCAAAGGAGATGGATGTTCCACCAGAAGAAAAATTGTCTAAGATTAAATATGTTTTTCTTGGTCTGGAGGCGAGGGTAGAAGAATTACAACTACAAATCAAGCCTAATATCTTTCCACATGAGGTTGAAATGAGAAAAACAAAATAGGAGTCAACCAAGTATCTCCAAACCGTCTGAGGAATTGAAAAGGAATATACCAAAATATGTGAGGTAGGAGTCAGGCTATGGAATAGGTTATAGGACAATGTTGAGCTAAAGGATTTTGGTGCTAATATTTAGGATGATAAACAATGAAATGAAACAATTTGTAACAATCCACTCCCCTTGCCTACATTAGAGTGTCATACCGCAATACTAGAAAATATGACATGGGATGGTAGATCAATCATTAGAGGTGGAGCAATAGTAATTGGCATAGAATGTTGAAAAATTACAAGACGAAGAAATGTGGGTTATTGATGACCTTTTTGCTGGTCAGAGATTGGCACATAATATGATAGTCATAAGTGAACCATTCTTCGAATCTATCTTGGTAAAATTAGACATTGTTGCTAACATTCCTTCCATAGTAACCAACGTTAAGGCTAATACGCACTAGGCTAAACAAACATTTGAGAAAATTGTGGCCAAGATTGTGAAATTCCTCCTTACCCTCAATACACAACAACAAAAAAGTGGCTTGGGGATGAGCCACAAACAACGTTTTTGGGACTATTTGGGTGAAGAAGAGTCAAGGTCAAGGGGGAGAATTTGTAAAAGAAGGGCTAAGAAGAATTTTTTTGAGCTTTTACCTAAGGATGGTAGCACTATGTAAGAGGGAGTAGATATCATAAGTCGAAGATTGTCTAAAGGATTGACATATTGTGTAGAGGCTCGATAGATGGATGCTCAATAGAAGTGTGTAACAAATACTAGAAGGTAAGAATTTCATTATTTAGCCAACATAGTATCTACTAGAAATACAGGGTAGTTAGAAATGAGTTAGGGTTGAGGATTCGAACCGAGATGGATTGGTAGACAATTGAGGAGGGATGATGTGAGAATGGCTCAACTAGATGAGTTGGTAGGCTAAGCTGGTAGAAGACTCCCTAAGCCAAATCTGGGAAAACTCTATGATAAAAAGGAATATCACTACTAATCAAGGGTTCCATTTTGTTATCAATTATATTCCTTCCTGTTATTTCCCGATAGTCCTATTATTGGAGTGCTCTATTTTCACTTCGTAATGTTTTGTTAAATGCTAATGGATATTCAAGGAAATGGGCCTATGGAGAGAAATGTATTGAGATCTCTGCATGGTGTATGTTAGTAATTACGATGTTAAGTTGTACTTTATGGCATTAGATAGTTTCATAGTATGAGAATTTACTTTTATACTTTTCCATTAGACTCATGGATGTATGCACAAATCACCTTTTGTTGGCTAATATAAATATATGTGTTTATTAGAAGTTTTGGTCTCAAATATTTGTTTTTGATGGGTAATGTTGTGTTTTGATAGTGAATGCCATAGAAAAAATTCAAGTAGGTGTGGATTTTTGGTTTATGTTGATATAAATTGTCTTATTTTGTGTATATATGTAGGTCATGGTATAAAGAATGAACCCCATATTCTATTAATTCTTATCAAAGTAATAATGTGTGTATACCTTGGGGAGTTGTCAAAAATTGAGTTACTATATAAACTATGTTAAAATTACCTAGTCATGAAGATAAACCATAAATGATGTAATGTGCACTGTAAGGCAAGGGAAGGTATGTCTCCACCATGGGAATATATATGACATAATATATTATATAACTATGACAATTTTAGTTGGGTATTTTTAATCCAAAAAAGTCTCCCAGTCCCATGACTACTTGCATAACCTTCAAAGGTTATGAAAACCCATTCTATAACATGTGCGAGACCTAACCTGCTTGCAGGTGTTGACAATGTTGGTGTCCATGGGGGTTTTGTTGGAAAAATCTTGAACCTTGGGTCTTTTCCCGCTCCTAGCACTCATAAGGACCAAAGAATTTCTTCCAAGATTCACCATTCCTCTAGCTAATTAAGAACTTCCCTCTCTTTAGCTAAAGAATCCAATTGAACTTCCAGGGATTATTTTTTGTTGGATATGAACCATTCTTTTCTCAGGGTGATGCTTTGTCTGAAAGATATTGTCAAATTCTTCTCGATTCCATTTATTGATATGTAACTTTAGGTATTTAAGTTATAGCTATTTCATAGTGTCCTTAAATCAGTATATGTATGAATCAAATATTTTATCTCGATATATTTTCCTTCAGGGATTGAATGAGGTTGAAATTTCCACCTATAATCCAAGGAAACCTTATCACTAGTAAATGCATATTATATAGATTTCATAGGAATATCTATCTGTCATTGGGAACATGTGGCCCATAGATGTTGATGTATCATTCCACTGTCGATCCGATAGGCTAGAATTTAGCTCCCAAAATCCTTGGGGTTGCTAAGAATTTTGAAAGATAAACTTATTTAGGGTTCCATATGATTGCAAAAAAATCCTACTTGTCTTATTTAATCAATGGCTATATTATATGCTTCAACGCAACATTTGGAGGCAATGGAATCCACTTTCTCACTGGAGCACTTTATCTCTTGAATCATGATGATTGCAGGTTGTTCTTCTCTAATCTTAATTTGGAGAAGTCTTTTCTTATCCTTGAAATTTAGGCCTCTCATGTTACATGATATGATATTCTTTGAGAAGAAGGTGAAGAGGAGGAAAGCACCCTAGGCATCTGAGTTTTTCTTCCTGAATTTACTAGAATTTGTCCTAGTTCTTACAACAACTATTTGTTGCTTCTATGGCCCCAATGCTTCTCTTCTCTTATGGTGTTTGATTGCTTTATTGAAGAGATCATGTTAAAACCCAAGAGGAAGAGGAGAATATATTACCCAAAGGCTCATTCAAAGGATGGAATTTGGATTTGATTATCATTTTCTTGAGAATTTTGATATGATGCTTCAAGATTGATTTTAGGTCCTTACCCTTCCATTCCATTACCATGGCTTGTAAATCAAATTCCATATATTCTGTCACTTTTGGGGTTTCTTGGGTTGTGAACTCCATCATGACTAGTTCAATATTAGTTATAGACATTTTTTTGGGAAGGATATTAGTTGTGGTGGGTTGCAATTTGTTTGTTGGGTTTTCCTTGTGGCACTTATTCCTTGCAATTGTGGGCTAACTAGATTCTCCATATGTTCCCCCTACCAAACTAGTTTCTTCTGGATCTACTAATTTATTAAATGTATTCTATGTTGGTATCAATGGATTTGAATTATTAGCGGGTTGAGATTACAAGTGCTTGCACCATTGATGGGTTGAAAAAATCCATCCTTGTCTTCAATATTGTACTAATATTGGGTGAGTTATAGCTTAATCAAAACACTATTACAATAAATAGCCATATTCATGGCAATGTCGAAAATAAAATGAAATATGTTCATAATCTAAAGACTACTCCCAAAGACTTTCCTCCTTTACTCTCTTTTTTTTTGTGTTATGATTTTGTTTTGTTATGTTTCGTTCAATGTTAAGAGATATTGTAGATATTGGGCCCATGGAGACAAATATATTGAGATGTCATCATGGTGTATATTTGTAATTACTGTGTTGAGTTGTACTTTATGGCATTGAACAATTGCATAGTGTGAGAATTTTCTTTTAAAGGTTTCCATTAGACTCATGGATGTATGTATAAATCCCCTTTCATTAGCTCACATAAATATGTGAGTTCAATAGAATTTGTGGTCTCAGATATTTTTTGTTGATGTGTAATGTTGTGTTTTGATGGTGAATTTCATAGACAAAATTCAAATAGGTGCATAGTTGTTGTTTTTGTTGTTGTAAATAGCTTTATTAGGTGTATATATGTAGGCCATTGTCTAAAGAATGAACCCCATATTTTATTTATTCCTGTCGAAGTAATATTGTGCATATATCCTGGGGAGATGTTGAAAATTGAGTTCCTATATAAAATTTGTGTTATATGCACCTAGTCATAAAGATAACTCTTAAATGGTGTAATGCACATTGTAATTCTAGAGAAGGTATGTCTACACCTTGGAAATATGTACAACACACTACAAATATGGTAATCTTAGTTAGGTATTTGTAAGCCAAAATTCTCATATTCTACTAACTCCTTGCATAACCTCCAAAGGTGTTAAAAAATCATTATATACCTTGAGTGAGACCATCCCTATTTTCAGGTGTTGAAAATGTTGTTATCAATGGGGGATTTGATGGAAAACTTTTGAACCATATTTATTTTTCCACTCATAGTGCCAACAAGCACCAAAGGATTTCTTCTTGGATTCATCACTCTTCTACCCAATGAAGAACTTTTTCTTCTTCGACTAAAGAATCTAATTGAACTTCCAAGATTATTTTTGTTGGACACAAGCCATTATTTCCTCAATTTGAAGTTGCAATTAAAAGATATTTCCAAACTCTTCTCAATTCCTTTTATTGATATGTGACTTGAGGTATTGTTAATTTATTTTTTCATAGTGGATCCATTAGATGGATTAACTTTGAGTACCCACTGCTCGACCTTTTCTTTGAATTGTGGATGTTGTACCTTAAGGATGTCAAATATAAATGTATGATTCTTTCGACATGTTCTAATATCTAATTTTAGGAAAATTGGCCAATGACCTAAGCCTCTACCTAGAATTATGGAGGCTTCAAGGAATAAGACTTTTTCTAACATGGTATGACAAACAAGTAAATGATCTAGATCGGAGGAAACATGTTGAGCGCCTTATCTGTAGTTGTTCCGGGGGGATTTTTCATTTTCCACTTCTAAATATACAAGCTATAGATATTTCATAGTTTCCTTAAATCAGTCTATGTCTAAATCAAATATTCTAACCCCCCACCTTTTCCTCCAAGGATTAAATGAGGTTGAAATTTTCACCTACAATTCAATGAAACCTTACCACTAGTGGATGCAGCTTATAAAGAGTTCATAAGAAGATTTACCTATCATTAGGAATATGTGGGCCATAGATGTTGATGTATCCTTCCTTTGTTGATCCTATAAGCTAGAACTTAACTATCAAAATCCTTGGGGTTGCTGAGATGATTGAAAAACCTCCTACTTGGCATGTTAGATCAATGGATTTACTCTATGATTTGGCCTAACATATGGAAGAAATGGCATCCACCCTCTCACTAGAGCACTTTATCTCTTGAATCACAATGATTTCAAGTTGTTCTTATCTAATCCTAGTTAGTATAAGCCTATACTTACATGAAATTGAGGCCTCTCATGTTCGATGGTATGTTATTCATTGAGAAGAAGGTGAAGATGAGGAAAACATGCTTGGCATATGAGTTGCATAGAGTGATTATTTTCTTTTAAGGGTTGCTAATAAATTATGGATATATGTATAAATTACCTTTTGTTGGATAATATAAATATGTGAGCTCGATACAGGTTTTTATCTCAGATAATTGTTGTTGATGTGTAACATTGTGTTCTAATGGTGAATGCCACATTAGAGAAATTGTGAGGTAAAAAATGGGCCGCAAAACAAAAAAGTACAACAAAAATCAACTTTATAAGAACCAATAGGATTCAATATGATGATGTCAACCATGGGGGATAATTCACCATTTTTTGGAGTAAAAAGGTAAAAAGATAAAAAAAAATAAAAACTACTTTCAAACTCGTATTTTCAACTTATCTCCCTACAAATTTATTCAAATTTTGAGTGGGAGCACTCATTAGAAGTGAAATTTAATTTTGTAACCAAGGAGTACCCATATTACATACTTTTGATGGACTCTACTACACGAAAAATGTGAAATGCATATAAAAATGTGGCTACTATAACATTTTTCATGTATTTCACATTTTTTGTGTAGTAGGGCCCATCAAAAGTATGCAACATGGGTACTCCTTAGATGCAAAATTAAATTTGGAATCCAATGAGTGCTCCCACTTGAATTTTGAGTAAAATCGTAAGGAGATAAGTTGAAAATACAAGTTGAAAAAGCAGTTTTTTTCTTTTCTCCCTCCAAAACTTAATGAGGTAATCTAATCTTATTTTATTATTTCCACTATTAAAATAATCCTTAAGAGGCCCGTTTTAGACCTCAAAATTTCTCTAATGTAAGCAAAATTCAAGTGCGTGTGGATTTTTTGTTTTTTTTGTTTTTTTTTATGTAAATTCCTTTATTGGGTGTATAGATGAAGACCTTGGTATAAAGAGTGAACCCCATCTTATATTCATTCCAGTTGAATTAATATTGTGTGTATACCCTACAAAGTTGTCACAAATTGAGTTTCTATATAACATGTGTGTTATTTTCACCTGTTTACGGTGTTGGACCCGTCAACATTCAAGGGGGTGTCCCTGATATGTGGTCCCAATTAGACCTCACAATGTTTGGGATAGGAGCCCTATCCAAAATATGGCATAGTTACCAGTTTATTAAAGATTTTCCTTGGATCTAACTATCAACAAGAGAGAGGAACATCGGTGTGCCTTCGAAAAGCAAGTAAGTGTGCCTAGTGAGTGTTCGGTTATAGGTGTGTTAAGGTTATTCTACTATAGAGGGAAAGGAAAGTGAGCCTCTAAGAGATAGGTAATAATATCGCTATGGTAGAAACACACACACAAGAGATATCCGTCTAACATCTAGTGGAATAGTCCACAAAGACATGATCGGAATTGCAACCATTACATCACATTATCAATATGATAAGCACTAAAATAACTCAAATAGTTCAACTACTTTAGTACAGGTGAAAACAAACATGAATCATAAACATTCACATAACAGTCTTACAAAAATTCAAAATCCATGCATGATGAACATGTTGTCCATCAAGCTTCAAATATTGATTAAAAGTCCCAAGGCACATGTATACATCGAACACCACTAGAGCAGAGCATTAGAGCCACTGCTTGCTCCTCAAAAGAACTAGTTTGTCTTTGTAATGCCTTGAGAGAGGAGCCAAGGTGAAAAGAACTTTGCTTGTACAATGAGTGTGTATATATAACCAATGGGTTGATGCTTCACCTCCCTTGTGACTCTTTGACTACCCTCATGACTATTTGACTTCCTATGACTTTTTTACCTTACATGACTCTTCATCTTCTATACATGTCCTTTGGAATTCCACTTTACAAAACATTTTCGAATAAGAAATTAGATGATCCACAAAAATTATGTGGCATATGAGAACTCATGACATGGCATGGCATAACATGATATTGCTGACAAGGAATTCTTGATGACATGGAAATGTCAAGCCACTTCTATTGTTGCTTGCTAAATGTCTTCTTCAAGATTCTCTTCTATCTACCTCCTTATGGCTTAGAGTTAAGGAGTCTTTAATGATATCAAGTCTTGAGATGTTGTCACAAACTAGTGTCCCTTTTTTTTCTCTTGATTGATCAACTTGCATAATCAATGACAAAGATGTCTTTCAACATGTTTCCATTCTCCATCTCCTTAATCATCCTATCATGGTATGATAGAGTAAAAGCATTTACAATTCACTCATGATGAGACGACATTAGTCTGATAATCCCCTAGTCTAAGATGTTGCATGTTGATCCACTGGCTAAGAGGGAACTGAGTGGTAGGCTGAGGGAGAGGCCCAATGACTAAACAATTGTGCAGCTCAGGTAGTCAAGGTTGAAGCTTAAGCCTTAAGACTATGCAATGCGTAGTTCAAGCTGTATTAGACAGGTAGATTGTGAATTTTTGGGAATTAGTGAGATGAGTTGAGGGGTTTTTCACTATTTCATCCAACTACATAGTTCTAGGAGGAAGAGAAAACATGGTGATTGCATAGTTGCGTAATTCAAGAGTTGAAGGTTGGGCTTCAGCTTAGATACCATGCAATGCATAGTTGGGGCCAGATAGGAGGGATAAATTACGCAATTATGGAGGCCAAGGTCCAAGATTGAGCAGTCGAACTACACAGTGCATAGTACTAGGAAGTAGGAAATACATAATGTGTAGTGTAAAGGGTAGGGTTGCATCTTGAGGGCCGGAAATGCGTAATGAGTAGTTGAGGAAGACCGAATGAGGTTAAATTGCTGGAAAATTTATGGAATTTAGCTAAGTATGGGATCAATGAGCTGATGTGAATAGTGATATGACTTGACTCTGATCACACACTTAGAACACTTGAAAAAACATCAACATAGATCATCCAGGACATATGAACAATACTTTTCCCTCAGTGCGACAATTTTGCGATGACTTATGACAAGTGCAACACCAAAGATACACTTTGTGATGACCGTGACGAAACTTATGCAACAATGCTTAAAACTTTAGGAATTAGTGTGACAAATGTTTAAAGAGTTATATCAACTCATTTTCACAAATATAACCCCTTGAATCCACCAAAAATATCTTATATACATTGCACAACAGCTAACATGCGAAAATATGACATTTTTCATTTCTTGCAAAAAGGACCAAAATACTTCAAGAAAACACATGGAATGAGTTTCAATCTTTGTGAAGACAATATACAAGACAATAGAGGCTCCGAAATTTGGTGCAAGACAAAATTTTGGAGGGTATTTTAGCAACGACAACACTTGGCGACACATTGGTAGAATTCTAGCTTCTCTATCTCGATAACTCTTTTTTGTAAGGTCTTAGTTCCTCAGGGAGTATTGATTCATTTGCATATCACTTTGGATTCCCCACTAACCTTATGAATAAACATGGTCCCCTTTATGCCTCTCTCAGTTGACACTAGGTGAATTTTGAGGTCTAAAATGGGACTCCTAAGGAAATTATAAAAAATAGTGGAAATAATAAAATAAGATTAGATTACATCATCAAATTTTAGAGGCAAAAAAGAAAAAAACCACTTTTTCGAATAGTATTTTTAACTTTTCTCCCTATGGGTTTATTCAAATTTCAATCGAGAACACTCGTTGGATGCAAAATTTGATTCCTCATCGAAGGAGTACCCATGTTGCATACTTTCGATGGACCCCACTACACAAAAAATGAGAAATACATGAAAAATGTGATTGCGTATTTCTAATTTTAATGTAGCAGGATCCATAGAAAGTGTGCAACATGGGTACTCCTTGGATGAGGAATTAAATTTTACATCTAACAAGTACTCCTACTCAAAATTTGAGTAAAAACTTAGGCAGATAAGTTGAAAATACAAGTTGAAAAAGTAGTTTTATTATTTTATTACTTCTTAATAATTTTACTTTTATACCCCAAAAATGGTGAATCATAACTTGTGGTTAACATCATCATCTTGAATCCTATTGGTTCTGATAAATTTTATTTTGGTTGTTGTTACACAAAAAATTGTCACCATGACTTTCTATAGTTTTTGTGAGTCCATCAATACTCACACATACCTCCTTTCCAAGTCTTAAAGCTCAGCTCTTCATGTCAAGCCTTGAAAATGGGAGAAAGACCTTAAAAATATCTCAAATCCTAGTTTCTCACTTTCTCCTAGCATTGCCTACGGTGCCGCACCTAATGGTCATGTTTCCCTCGAACCTGGCCATTCTGTATATTGAGTAATGGGTACGAACTCCTGTAAAAGTTAAAAAGGCGTGAGTTCATCCTTAAAAACTCATCTTGGGTCACTTCTAGACACTTCTAGAAGGAATATTACGCTGGCAAGTCCGCTCCACCTTGGTTCATCCATTCCATAACTAAGGGAGCTAACCCCATGATATGAGGTGCATATCCCATTGAAGGAGGAACTTATCCCTTCAATGGTGGACTTGCAACTTCCTCCATTTGCACTATAAATTCATGCATTGGGCTGGTTGTAGGGGAGGTTGAAAGCTGAAGATTCTTGAGGGTAAATGCTGCTGAAAACTAGGCTTCCTTTTCGAGCTTGTGAGAGGAGAGATCACATACCTTCATGTCATTTGGGAAGTGAGTGAGGCTTGTCAAAGTAGAGGAGACCCCTGCTGGATGCTAGAAAGGACTTGTGCAACACCAAGGCAAAGGTTGTAAAGTTCTTTTATTCATTAAGTTAATACAATCAAGTTTATTTTTCTCAATGAACTGTCTCTAATGGTTTGTTTTATGAGCTCCTTGATGTTCATAATGAACATGTTTTGTTATACGCAGGTATGCTTTGACGTGTGCTTGTTTCTGTATCTAGGTTATTGAACGAGAACTGCTTGAAGCTGTTGGAATAAAACTACCTCAAACAAGCGTTGGATCGAGGTAGGGTCTTTTACACTTCTTAGTATTCATTAATGAATTGAAACATGTTTAGAGAGAAATAGGTTTGCTTGTTCTCTTTGTTGCTAGATATCATTAGATACTAGGGAGATCGGTCTTGTCCGCAAGAACGATTTATCCAGCCAACAAATTGGCGACTCCACTGGGGAATGGTTTGGTTTGGATTTTGTGTTGTCTTTGCTTTAACTTCGGAAACTTAATTTTTTGTTTATGATTTTGCCTCGATTGGCATGAGTTTGGGTACTGGTTAGATTCTAGTTGATTTTTTATTTTTTGAAATTTTGGAAGAGGACCGCATCCTCTGAGTTTGTTATAGTATGGACCTATCTGCACTATTACAGTGTAACACAGAGCGGCACCGCACCTGGTTTTACTGGATGCCTGCGAACCCCTGTCAAAAATTTGAAAAACCTAAAATCCATCTACCCAGTTAGGTTTAGTTCTTATCCATAGCTGTTAGTGTATGCCCAGACCTGCATTTGTCTTGACAAAAGTTCCTTTTGAGTTAGTTTTCGTTGGCATTTTTGTTTGGAGTGATTTTCGACGAAGTTTTATTTGATCGGATTGGTTTTTGCTTGGTCGTTGTAGTAGCTCAGAGATCCAAAGCCTTATAGCCTTAGATCACCCTGGTCTCTCTAGTTTTCTTGCTGAGTTTGACTAGCTTATAGAATCTATCCGTCAAGAGACTTAGATCCCATTTGTCTCTTTTGTAAAACTTTGATTGAACTTGATTAAAAGTTTTTGAATTTCATTTTTCTATTAAAATATAATTGGATGTTTTTGATTAGTTTGTTGAGATGACAAATTGATCCTTAGTTAAGCTGAAACACTAAGTTGAACGTCCTCAATAACATTTCAAGTGTCTTTTCAATCTGTTTTTCATTTAGATCTCAAAATTTGATCATAGTTTTGAGTTTTTCATAAAAATTATACAAGCTTGTTGAAAATTTGTTTTCAATAGTTTTTTAGAGTTTTTCTAGAAATCTTAAAAGCTCTCTTAAGGGAATTGCTTATTCTTGTAGTTGTTGAGTGTCAAAAAGCAAAGGGATTTTCTTTGAGTATCATTAGTAGTCTCGTTTTAAAAGTTCTTTGGAAAAGACAAAAATTTTCCTTTCAATTGCATGTTAAGAGAAAGATTTGATTTGCCAAGCATTGCATCTTCGACTCTTCCTTAGCTAGATATTCATTGAAAAGGAAAAGGAATTGTTATCATCTTAGGTGCATTTTTAGTGTTTTGTAGTCGAGTCTTCATACCACAAAGTTCCATCTCCGCACCCATTGACTTAAGGAACAAACAATAAAATTAACGCTTAATTAAAATCAATCTAGCAATCATTTTATTTTCTAGGACTCTTTTCACCAACATAGCTTAGGCTAGTATCTTGGAGTAGGGAGTAATTAACTCTCCAAGGTAGGTTAAACAAACAAGTAGTCGATCTTGCGGTAGGAAGAAAATCCCATTGTTACATCTATGCTCTGGGAAAGCTCCTATTAAAGGAGAAGCACGAGATCATATTCGAACCAGTGTCGGAATCAATCCTTCCTCACTGGGAACGATAGAAGATATTCACGTATTAAAAATGGTAAACCTCAGATTAACCATTGTCGAGGATCCTGGGGTCACTTGTTGGTAAACCTTGGATTATGTCAAGGAGCCTTCAAGGGGATTGAGCTTGTTACTCTGCCCTTGCGTGCGTATCGGATCGTAGACTATTCCCCCAGGTACATTTGTTTCCGTTGGTGACCTTAGTGACCATAATCTTTAGGATTCTTTCCTAAGTGACGGTGGAGGGAAGATCCCACTATACCTGGAGCAGACATCGACTAGACTCACTTGGACTCTCTGGGGGGTTATCTTCACTCGAGACGGTTATAGTGGAGAAATTTGTGTCAGTCTGTTTCATTAAGCAGGTTGTCAAGGTAACTATTCCAACCGCCATTTCTATATTGAACTCTGCGACGTTGGATTTCATCTCCAACTAGTGTTTTCAATCCAAAAAGATACTGTTTATGTGTGGTTTGATCTCCTAGATTTGTTAGGCGTGTGCTTCAAATTGTTTGGCTCTTTAGAGACTTTAGGTGTTTTTCTTGAGATTTTTCTTTGTTTTCGTGTGAAGTAATTAGATTAATCGTGGCTGAATTACCAAGACAATCCCATCGACTTCGAGGGCAGCCTCCCGAATTTACACCAAGTCAGCTGGAAGGGCTGCAAGCCCTTGTCACACCTAGTGAAAGTACGGTTGGGTCACCAGAGGCCGAAGAGTCTTCGTTGATTGTACATCCTGATTATATAGTGCAAGCAACAGAACATATTTCTGAACCGATTTCATTTTCTGAGGTTACTGGTAGTATCACTCCTACTAGCTCGGTAGCCGAAGAACCTGAAATCTATGAGCCTGAAACTGAAATTGCTGCTACTCCATCTTCAGGATTTGCTTCTCCTATTTCTAGTGGTCCTAGTTCACCCAGAGTAGAAAATATTATCACTGAGAATCTTCCTTCAGGACTCATTTCCATTGAAGAAATTGTAAGCTCAAGTTCGGATGAAGGTATAAGCATCCCTGAAAATCAACCGACTATTGAACTTAGGGAGCATGAATCTATTTTCTTCAGTACCATTAGAGGTGACGCTTGGTATATTTCGTTGACCAATTTCTTAGAAAATCCAGGTCTCGCGTCTTCACCACCTCGATTTCCTTTTCATCCAACACCCAGAGGTTATTATCCTCCCTTTAATATGTCGAGACAGTCATCCTTGTTTACTCAGATGCCAGAAACCTTTTTACATGGTGGTCCCTCTGTTCATCCTGGGTATCAGTCTGTATCTAGTATGTTTTCAGGAGCTTCTCCTCGACACATCGATTATGCCGTATCTCCTGGTCATAACGGAACTAAACCATTAAGTGTTGAAGAGATTTTTATGATGTCTGGTACTACTCCTAATCCGCAATCTCAAGGTAGTTCAATACCGTCTGGGGGGCAGCTGCAAGGTACTCCAATACCGCCTCGGGGGCAACCCCAAGGTAGTCCATTACCGCCTGGGAGGCAACCTCAAGGACAATATGTTCCTACGGGATAGTATGTTCCTCAAGGTCAACCCCAGTATCAATATGTACCTCAAGGTCAACCCCAGTATCAATACCAGCCTCAAGGTCAGTACCAACCCCAAGGTCAGTACCAACCACAAGGTCAGTACCAACCCCAAGGTCAGTACCAACCTCAGGGTCAATATCAACCTCAAGGTTTTCAACCACCTTCAGGTCAATCATTTGTTCAAGGACCCAGAAATGTACCATATAACCATCAATCTTACACTCAACCTAGTTTTGGTCCTCAATACGTTCAACCTGTTATGGGTCCATACCTCGGAATGAACGTGGTGTGGGATCCACAGACTCCGAACCCAGTGTGCAGTTGTCATCTCAATCTGGATAGTCTTTTGTTTCTGGTTCACCCCAGCAACCTGTCTAGCCTACTACTCAAACTGCTACACTCGGGGCAGTTCAGCAGCCTGGGCCTAGTTTACCATGAACTCCGTCTGAAACATCTGCTGCAACTACTGCGGCTTCTGTTCAATCCACTCCACCTATTTCTGGAGTATCAGCGGCTCCAGTTTTTACTACTCCTGTATCAACTCCTCAGGCCTCTTTACCCCAGTCTAGAGCTACAATCCAGACTCTGGTTTCTATGCCTGCAGGACAACCTGGGCCTAGTATGGTTGTTACAAGTCAACCACAATTTACTTATCAACCGTACCAGGGGAAGTACCAATACGGGCCCGCTGTGCAGAACCTGGCTTATCAGTATCAACCGTACCCTGGGTATACATATCAACAACCTCAACAACCCCAGTATGGTCCAGTTAATCCTGGTTTTCCAGGAGAATATAATATCCCAAATGCGAATCCGATACCAAGCTATCCTGTATATCCTCCTCCTGGGGCTGGTCTTATGACCCCAAGTTTTCGGGATCCGAACCGTTAGTTACCATTCATAGCAACTTTGGATTTGCCTGACTTGTCATGCCTTACAAATGATCCAATCAATTATCTTCCATTTTGGCCGCCAATGCTGAATAATTTGCCCAGTGATATACCAAAGTTTGAGGGGAAGACAGGAGAAGATCTGTCTAATCATGTGATGACTTACCATCTCTGGTGTGCATCGAATTCCATTATAGATGATTCCATTCCTCTTCATCTTTTTCAACGCACTTTGATTAGCCTTGTAGCCAAGTGGTACATTGAGTTGCCACGAGGCTCTTTTTATAATTTTAGTCAGTTAGCCACTTCCTTCCTTAAGCATTTTCAGCTGCCAGTCCGATATGAAAATGGCACAGAATTATTAACTTCGTTAAAGTAGTGGACATCCACTTATATTTCAGATCATATTCATGAATGGAGACGTCGATGTCATTTAGTGAAAGTTTTTATCCTGGACCAAATTTTGGCAAAATGGTTTGTGAAATCATTATTACCCAAGATAATTGAAGATGTCGCTAAGGCAGGGGTAGTTACAGAAGAGCAAGTAATTGCTCAAGCTCAGTATCTTGACTTAGTTTATACTTAGTCAGGTACGTTGCATGAGAAAATCTCCGACCTTCCAAAACAAAATCAAATAGCTGCACCTCCCTTAGGGTCTCATGCCACTGATGGTATGATTGGTACTGTTAATACCAAAAGTAAGAAGAAATCCTCCAAGAATTCTTCTCCAATAATAACTTTACTAGATTCCCCTAAGGGAGAGTCTTCACCTGAAATTTCTACCAATGTTCATGTCATAGAATCATCCACGACCAAATCAAAATCTAACGGCAAAAAGAAAGGTAAGAAGAAGAACAAGCAGAACTCAAAGGAGAAATTCGAGAAAACTAAATCTATTGACGAGAAACGAAAACGTCGATATCCTTGTCTCATTTGCGATGAGGAGCACTTTACAAGGGATTTCCCGCATCATGCTGAGGTTGTGAAAATCGTCAAAGGTTCGCAAACACCCACTGTTTTGAAGGATCCTTTTCCAAATCAAGACAATAAAATGATAGGCTCTTCCTCTAATGCCTCGGAAAAACCCATAATGATGATGTGACATGTAAGGATTGCAACACGATCACAAGATTACGGGAGTAAAAGTCCTTTTGGTGGAAAGGAAGCCAAATCTTCTAATTCCAATCCATCAACCTCAGCTTCGTCTAGCTCTGATCCACTACAGATCGAGAAACCCAATCCCGACTTCGTAATCAAACTGCCTGCCAAGGGTATACTTTGAAAGTCAACTTTCAATCCTCATGCGAGAGCTGCTCAGAACTATAACATTTTTGAAGATTTAGCTGTTTCATCTTCAACAATGTCAGCTTTGGAAATGTTGTAATCATGTCCAACACAGCATAAAATGCTACTGTCAGCTATAGGAGTTGTTGATCTTCAGGACTCAAACCTCATAGTCTTCGATTTAGAAAATAGTACACCTCGCCTTCCTCATCAAATGGCTTTCCAGATTCCAGCGTTAGTCAAAAACAGAGCTTGTTTTAGGACTGTGATTGATGAGGGAGCTTCCACGTGTATTATGTCGATACAATGTTGGAAAACCCTTGGTTCTCCTATGCTTAATCAATCCCCGACAATTCTAAAGGCCTTTGATGGCTGAGGGTTTCATCCTTATGGCATTCTGCAGGACTTGCCTATAGGGGTTGAAGCAAAAACCGTTAATCTAGATGTGGAGGTGGTTGCTGCCCCTCTAGATTACAACCTTCTTTTGGGTCGTAGCTGGTCTTATGCCATGACTACTGTGGTTTCCTCAGTCTTTCAGCTTATTAAGTTCCCACATAACGGAAAGATTGTAACAATAGATCAGTTAACTTATTTCTCGTCTGACCCATCCTCTGCTGAGAGTATTCAACATGTTGGAAAAACTGTTATCCCTTATAAGGATGTTGGAGTAGGATTAGTTAAAGATTCGGGTTTACTCGGAACTTTTTCCTTTCCTCCTTCGAGCGTATAGTCTCCTTTCGCAACCATTCATATGATTTCGTCATAATCCATTCTTCTTGACAATCCTTGGGTCGTTCCATTCGAATCCGAGGTGGACTCTCTTGGCAATGTTGTGCCTTTGAGTCCCTTTGAAGTTTCTTATCAGGCAGTACAGTCGTTTTCCAACTCAATTTCAACCAACCCTGATCTAGTGAATGAGATCAATGGGAAATCACTTTCAATTTCAACCTCAGAGTCAACAGCTTTTTCAGAAATCGTTCACACTGATGAACAAATTCGGGAATTGTTATCCGTTGACGCCTTACCATGGGAAGATCTTCATCATAGGTCTTCGTTTTTACCTGAGATTGATAATTTTGAAAATGATTTTTCATCCATTTTAACCGTTGAATATGTCCAAGAACTGCCGAATCCATTGAAACATCCTGATTTTGAACAAAATTTAGCCAATATTTCTCGCACGGTTCCTATCGACATTTCAGTCAAACCTAGGATTGTTGAAAACATTCACATAGGGGCATCCTGTACAGACACTGAAGTCAACACATATAAAGCCCTATTTCAAGAATTTCGTGACGTGTTTGCCTGGTCCTATGAGGAAATTCCAGGAATTGATCCTTCATTCGTTGTTCATGAAATCAAAACCTACCCAGATGCTAAACCCGTCCGGCAAAGGTTGCATCAAATACACCCACGAAAAGTTGCTGCCATCAAAACTGAAGTTGAGAAATTACTTAAAGCGGGTTTCATTTATCCAATTCCTTTAACGGATTGGGTATCAAATATTGTTCCAGTTAATAAAAAACAAGGGACAATAAGAATATGCATCGACTATATGGATATTAATCGTGCTTGTCCCAAAGACAATTATCCCACGCCCTATATCAATCAAATTATCGATGATTGTGCCGGTAGTGAAATTCTCCTTTATGGATGGCTTTTCCAGTTATAATCAAATTAACATTCTACCTGTAGATCAACCAAAAATGGCATTCATCTGCCCATGGGGGACCTTTTCTTATTGCAAGTTACCTTTTGGACTGAAGAACATCGGGGCAACTTTTCAAAGGGCCATGTCTTATGCGTTTCATGACATCAAGCACATTGTGCAGCCCTATCTCGATGATTTATCGGCTCATTCATTATGAAGAGCCGATCATCTCACTCACTTACGATCCATCTTCATGAGATGTAGGCATTATCGGTTTAGGCTTAATCCGCACAAGTGTGTTTTCTGTATCGAAACGGGTCGATTACTGGGATTTGTTGTATCGAAAGTCAGCATTCGCATCGATCCTTCGAAGGTCGAAGCCATTGTCAAATTACCACCTCCTTCGACTCTTCGCCTACTCTAGATTTTGCAAGGGAAAGCAAACTTTTTACATCATTTCATTCCTAACTACGTCGATATTACAAAATGTTTTACCCGATTGTTGAAACAAAACACTCCATTCTTTTGGGACGACATAGCTGAAAAATCTTTTGATGCTCTAAAGCATGCATTAAGCCATGCGCCATTATTGCATCCTCCCAACTACAACTAGGATTACTTCTTGTACCTCGCTGCTTCCCATTCCACTATTGGGATGGTTTTAGTTTAACAGGATGAATTTGAAATTGAACATGTGATATATTATCTTAGTCGGACTCTAACTCCCACTGAGTTAAAATATTCACATGTGGAGAAACTGGCCTTAGCTGCAGTCCAAGTTGTTCAACGTTTTCGTCACTACATTTTGTTACGCAAAACCACTGTAACCTTATGCAATACATTTTGACTAAACAATTGTTGGGGGGCAAGTATTTCAAATGGATTGTCATCTTGCAGGAATTTGACTTGGAATTTGAGAAGGCCAAGTCAAAGAAGTCTTTGGTTTTTGCGGAACTAATGTGTGATTTCCCTCGTGCCGATACCGAACATGTGGCGGAAGAATCCCTTGCGGATGAATCCTTGTTCCTTATCAACACCATTGATCCATGGTACGGAGATATCATTGTCTATCAATCTTTTCGGCCTGATACTTCACGATCTCAACGCCAGAAAATACGATTCCAATCCCAACCTTACACTATTATTGGAGATACACTTTATCGTCGTGGGGTGGATTCCATCTTCCGTCGTTGCCTTACTCATGATGAGGCTGAGAAGGTTCTTAATGATTGCCACTCTGGAGCGTGTGGCGGTCATATGTCTGGGTATGCCACAGCCCAAAAGATTTTGCGCGCTGGCTATTTCTGGCCTTCCTTGTTCAAAGATTGTATTACTACCATCCAGAAATGCCACAACTGCCAAATTTTTTATCGTAAGATGTGCGCTCCTCCTGCTCCTCTCCACCCTATCATTGCCATTGGTCCATTCGCAAAATGGGGTATCGATTTTATTACATGTAACCCTCACTCAGTGGGGGGCATGCGTATATCATCCTTGCGGTAGATTATTTTACCAAGTGGGCCAAGGCGATGCCTACATTTTCGGCAGATGGCAAAACTACTGCGATTTTCATTTTCAATCATATAATTTCTAGGTTTGGTGTCCCCCAAGCAATTATCACTGACCATGGGAGTCATTTTCGAAATATCATGATGACCGAACTTACAGATCAGCTTGGCCTGTGTCACGATAGTTCCACTCCATATTACCCACAGGAAAATGGTATGGTTGAAGCAGTCAACAAAGTTCTAGTCACCATGATCTGACGAATCATTGGGATTCATCAGTCGAATTGGCACAACATGTTATTTTCAGCGCTTTGGGCATACCAAACCTCAGTCAAAACATCAACAGTTTTTACTCCCTTTCAATTGGTTTACGGTTTAGAGGCAGTATTGCGCATTGAATGCGAAATCCCATCATTACAAATTGTTGTGCAATTATTACCAACCACTTTCGAAGAGGAAAAAAGTTTATTATACTTAGCTCAATTAGATGAGAATCGATGCAATGCCACATTAGCTGTCGAAACTCATGCCAAACGGATCAAAGCTCAGTATGATCGAAATGTTACACCCCGCAATTTTTCGGAAGGCAACCTAGTTTTACTTTATGATCAAGCAAACGATAAGCTAGGGGCTGGAAAATTTGTACCCATGTGGCATGGTCCATATATTGTCAAGCGGAAGCTGGCAAAAGGGGCCTATGAGCTAGAATATTTTGACGGTGTCTCTTTAGGTAAACCTAGGAATGGGCTTTATCTAAAGCGATATTATGCTTAAACAGATAGCGTGGAGATTTCATTAGATTAGTTTTTTCTATGTTGGTGTGTTCGTAGATTAAAGATACGTGATTTACTTTAGTGATTGTTTTTCATTAATAGTCCTGTTTATCTTGATTTTACTCTTGATATTGCAGATGTCGACACCTCTCCAAACATACATTGGTTTCGATAATGGCGCTTGTCGTAGTACATAGAACATCTCTTCCACAGCTTGGGTTATCTATTCACTCTCTAACCAGTTAGTATCTATGCACGGGGTAAGCCTCGGTCAAACAACAAACAACATTGCAGAATACAGTGCAGTGATTGAATTATTATCTGAATCCATCTCATTTGGGATTCGAAGTTTGATTGTTAATTTAGATTCGGAACTCATTGTATTACAACTTAATCGAGTTTATGCCATTAGAAATCCAGTATTATTACGATTATTTTTTAGAGTCCGTCTCTTGGAACGAGAATTTGATTACATAGCATATCAACACATTCCAAGATATTTAAATACATTAGCAGATGCAATTGCTTCTTGAATGTTAAATAAACATTTGCATTGAATCAAACAGTAAATTTATAAACAACTCATAAACATGTTTTTCAAGATAACCTTAGTAATAGCATAGCATAGCATAAGAGTGTGTCAAAATATACATCGTCCTCGATCATAGGTTGAGAAACATGTTATGATTGACAAAAATAATAGTATCAAAATTCATATAAAAAATGGGTCTACAAAGCGATCATCCTTTCACTGGTGATGATCCCGATAAGACACTACTGCTCGGGCCACCCTACAAAGGAACCTCCTAAAAGGTCCTGGGACCCCAATCACATAACACTAAAGCTGAAGTGGAATGTCATCTATGCTAGTCTCTGGAATATCTGTAGTCAAGCGCTCTAGATGGCTCTCCAACTTAGCCTAAGTCTCTGCTGTCTGGTCCTGTGGGGCCGGTGCTGCGGCAGCTGGTTTTCTCTGATCATAGGGCTGGAGAGCGGCTGGTCACCGTGGACCGACATCTGCATTTAAAAACTTTTACTATTAGTTTTGGGATGATTGTTAAAAATACAAAAACATACATATAAAATTAAAATGTCGAAAAACAATTTTTACCTCTGTCATCCCATTGCTCTCCTGGTGGAAGAGACATGTCGGGATCGCCGCGATAATCCATCCCAGCGTATGGAAAATCCTAAATAATAAAAAGTTGGTTCTCTAACCAACGGAAGTAATCTGGGTAAATCGAACGATCTCAGAACCCTCATCTGGATAACAAGCGATAACTGCAACCCATCGCATAACCCGAGGATCTCGAGGAAGTCCAGCCTCAACTGTGAGCTGCTGTGGAACCAGAATCAGTACCCTCTCTAAGGCAAAGCTGACAACTAAGTAACCATAACCAAAGTTCTTTAGCTACCCTTTCTTTTCCCTAGTCAAGTGGCCCTTCACATTGGCCAATACAGCATCGCACCAGTTGAAAACGGTGCCTCGGAAGTAGTCAACTACCATGCACATCTGGGAGCCTGTAGCCAGATGCAGTGATATGCTCCCGCAGAGTCTATTAATGTTGGGTTGTGTTATATTCTTTCCACATAGTTAATAGGGGGTTTGAGGGGTACCCGTAACCCCACTTTATGGGGTCTGGGGCAGCGCCCCAAAAAATTTTGGTTTTGGACCCTATGTTAGGTTTGGCGGACCCACCTATGGTTTTGTGCATGATTTTCGCACATGTATTTTTGGACGCGATGATTTTCGGTCCATGGTTTTGGACGCGATGGTTTTAAGTCCATGTTATTGGATGTTTCGGCATGTATAAATATGTATTGTAACATTGAAAGGAATATAATGAAAAAATCAAGTTGGTAGTCCCGGTTTTGGGATCCAGGGGAAAATCTCTGTGCATATGTGTTTTTATGTGTTATGCTCTCGCATTGTTTATTTTT
>APFE030172282.1:139471-156632 GCA_000404065.3 Pinus taeda
AGTGATTGTTTTATAGCTACTAAGGTCATATGGATTTTTATCTCTTATGTTGTCCTAAGATATTCAAATTCAGAATAAGAATTCAAGTCTCGTTTCCACTGTATATTGTAGTCAGTTTCTTGAACATAATATATAGTAGATTATATTTTACTAATCAACTGTGGATGTGATCCCTCGCAGGAAAGAAAATTCAAAGTGACTTTGATTTCACATTGATTTTTCAAAACATCCACACAAGAAAGGAGATTCAAAGTGACAATATGATGGCCATTATGTCAAGCTAGGTGGTTGCACTCCCTTGATTGTGAGCACGATTGTGATCAAGATGGAAGACTTCATAGTCTAGATTGATTGTTTAGTAGTGATAGTTAGTGGCTCATTCACAAAAGCTTCTATTTCACTAATCCTTTTTTATAGAGTTGTCAGATTCAATTTCCAAAGGTTTTAATTACACTATAGAGTTGAGTTCTGAGAGAGTTGTGATTCACAGTGTTAAGTATAGCAACTATGACACTTGAATGAAGACAAGCATAGTAGAGGTATCAAACTCTATTATAAGCTTACCTGCATATTATAAGGGACTTGGTTGGCTTTTTATAATTTTATAAACAAGTTCCATGTCGTGGAAATGTGAAAAAAATAGTGATATTGCCACCATGTGGCTCTTGTCATATATGGTTTTATACTTTTTCAAAAAATTCTCTAAGAGTTCACAATGATAAGATTCACTAGGACTTTACAAAGTTTTATTATTTAGTGAAAGACTTGCCAAGATATTACAAGATTTTATAATTGAGTAAAATATTCGCCATGTCTGGTGAGAGATTCGCCAAAAAATTATATATACATATTATATTATTGATAACATTGCCTTCCATTTTTCCTATATACCATGGAGATTCGTCCATTTATTATACTTATAAATTTAGGAGGGGTTCTTAAAATTTTCCCTATTTCCAACATTGCTCGAATATTTTCTTCAAGTGGCGTAGGTGGTCAAAAATTTTCTTGGAAAACACAGTAACATCATCCAGATAGATCATTGCGCTCTTCACAATCAGTCTGTGAAATGTGATGTCCATTGAACGTTGGAATGTCGCGTTGACATTTACTAGCCCAAATGGAATTATTCTGAATGTGAACATACCCCACTTCATGCGAAATATTGTCTTAAGTTTGTCAAGATCTAAGACCAGAACCTAGTTGTAAATAGAATATCGATCTATCAAAGAAAACATCTCTAACCCCGATATTGTTTGCATTATCTTTCCATAGACGATACAGGGTATTTTTATTTGTTTGAGGTGTGATTTAAGTTGTGAAAATCAGCACACAAGCATATTTCCTTGGAATTCTTTCTTATTGGGACCATATTGATACCTAGGTCGAATGTCACACTTTATATATGATCCAAGCATCCAAGAATTTCCTTAACTCCTTTTGAACCAGAGGCTCAATTGTCGAATGTACCTTTCGTAAATTTTGTTAGAAAGGCTTAGCCCCTTCTTTAATCAAAATCACATGTTGGATTATTCACATGTCATATGTTTTAAGCTCATCATACATCCACGTGAAAACATCTCAGTGCTGCATGAATAAGTGGATGAAAGATTGCCACTCCTCTGGTGTGTGACAAGTACCGAGATTAACAAAATTCATATCCTTTTCCGCTCCAAGATTTATTTGATCGTGTGACAACGCTGAACTATGGGTTTTTGCATTGACTGGCCCTCAGAAGTGGTTTTACAAGTCATACAACTTTTCAATGATACCATGCCTTTTAGCATGGAATTTTCCTTATTTTCACAAGATGCATCCTGTAATTCTTTCTTGTGCTCATCTTCGTCAATAACTACATCCTTGAATACATCAACATTCACCATGAAGTGCAGTATCTGCTTGGCATCATTGAAAATGCTTAAATTAGTAATATTGTCAAGGATAGATGGTTTGTAAAGAATCTCTACAAAAAAATTGTCCCTAACCGGTGATAACCTAGTAGAAGCATTTTCTAATGCATCGGCAAATTCGTTACACATCCTAGGAACAAAAATAATATTGAAATCTTAGAAAAGAGAAATCAAACATCATACCTCTTGTTGATAACCTTTAAGATGAGGTGACACATATTGTTTAGTATCATGTACCTATCATACGATAAATTTTGAGTCACCTACTACTTTGAGAATTCCAAAATTAAGGTTGATGGCCCTTTATAAGCCCAAGATGAATGCCACGTATTCTGCAGTTTTATTTGTGTACTTGAATTTCAAGTGGCTTGATATCTGATGTTTTGTCTATCGCATGTCTACTAAAACACAACCAACTCTCGATCCCTCCTGTATCTTTGAACGATCAAAATACAAGGTCCAAACATCATATGTACAAGAACTATGCACTATACTAGTACCACTACTACTACTTACTATACATACGTCATTTTCGCCAATTGGACTAGGAAGGAGTTCCAACTGTGTGTCAGGTGGGACCGTGGATGGTTGAGAAAAATAGCACCCAGATCAGTTTCTAAAAGGAAATTTCCAAAAATAAGATCCATGAAATCCACAGTTCATTTTTACTTTCGTAGGGAGTGATAATATGTTTCATGGTAAGGCTCTGAGTTAACCTAGATTTTATTTTATTTTCCCTTGTACGGAAGCCATAAGTGACCAGTCTATAGAAAAATACCCTTGTAATTTGTTGGACCAATCTCTACTCAACAATACATTGTATGCTTCGAGAATGTCCACAATTACTATATTTATACATTGGTGAACTCGTTGGTAAGATGATAAGAGTATAGTAACATTTTTGAGTTCACCAAGAAAGGACAAGAGTCCTACCCAACTAAATGATTTGTGCATTTTTTTAATCCTATTTTGCATTAATTTTCCTTGCTACAGATAAAGGAATTACATTTACATATGCACCAAAATCGACTGAGCAATTATGCACATTATAATTGAAAAATTCAAATGCTAACAAAAATGGAGGGAGAAGTGTATTTGTGTCCAATGTTAAAGTTTTAACTATAGATTACATGGAACCAGAAGACTTGCCAGATCCCTTATGCGAAGAATCATTGTTACCTGAGGTGGACTATTCGAGTGCATAAACAAGTAGTTCTTGTTTTCTCACGATCTTTTTCAGTTCAAAGAGTGAAATATTTGCACGATCTTTCTTCATTTCGTCCACTATGTTATAATCCAGCGCGAGAGACATTGTCGAAGTGTCTAGAAGAGTTTATTTATCTGTTACTTCTAGAATGACGGGCTTACTTTTGTTGTTCATAGAATTAATTTTCGTTGTAGCCACATTTCCAGACTTGCTTTGAGTGTTTTGGGTTGAGTTGATGGGTGGTGTGATCTTCCTTAGTAAATTCTCTTTAAATTTGTGCTTCGTCAACTCTTGTCTGGAAGACGATCCTTGGCTTGTGAAGTTGTATCAAGTGTTGTGTTTTTGAGTCAGGGCCTCACATAGTCTTTGTTCTTTCGTACTCTTCTTCTTAGTTATGAAAACACAACTGAGTGTATTCTTTGTGTCTGGCATTCATAGTTTCTTCACCTACAACATTCTCTTCCTTCTCTTCCGTCGACTCATTTCTCTCATCTGAAAGAATTGTATCAATAATATTCGTAGCCAGAGAATTCATCTTGTGGTTAAATTGTAGGCATGTCTTTTCCCAGAATGATATTCTTGATGAAATGAATAATATTGGTCCATGCCCATACTCTTAACATTTAGCACAATGTTCAAGATTTGTGCAGACTTGGCTGGCTAATTGCTACTACTGCTGGAGTTTGTAGCCCTTCTCAAAATGTTGAACTTAGGAAGCTCGTTTCTCACAGTGGTCATGCTTGACCTTTGTTTTAACTCTTTCAATTCATTGGAAAAAGACTTGATGGTGCTATTCAAGCTCTCAAGATCAATTGCTTCCTTATCCTTAGCCTTACTTGTAGAGGCATGAGAATTTTTTTTCCATGTATTTGGATTCTTTTGATGACTCATCACCCACGATGACTCCAATCACATGCAAGTCCTTTTAAACTACAATTTCCTCTTAGAAATTTTCAGCCAAAGTTGGCTTCACAGTTATTTTCACAAACTTCACAATGCTTGTAGGTATGGTAAATGTGTAGTAATCAATAGCGATGGATTCATGAGGTTTTTTGTCTGTGGGAAATCTATTCAATATACGATTAACAATCTAATTGAAATCCTTCACTTTCTCTTTATGCTCCATCTTAAGAATACCCATCTCTCTTAACAACATTGCAGGGGTTTTATCATCAACAAACTTGTCAAGAAACCATTTCTTAAAACCCCTCCAATTCTAGATAGAATTTGGAGGAAGGTTGTGATACCATACAATTGGTTTTCCATATAGGGTACACAGAAAAATTCTACGTGCAACATCACCATAACATACCTCAAGCATTTGCAGATGCAGGTAAAATTTTCCCAAGTGGTCCTCCTCCTTCACTATTTTTTCAAGGTAATACTCTGTGAACAACTTCTCCGAGTGGCTCAACATATTGTGTAACACACCCAATAGTGAAAGTGGGCCTTGAGTCATCCAGTCCAGCTCTTGGTCCGCCATATCTTCATCACTCTTCCCCCCCATTCATCAGAATTTGATGGATCTTCTTCTTCTTCTTCACTACCTAACCTACGGAAAGTATCATCCGAGAGTACAACATTTTCTTCATCACCACCGTTAAAATATTGAGGCTACTCTAGTTTCTCTGT
Organism: Pinus taeda; assembly: GCA_000404065.3. Taxonomy (NCBI): domain Eukaryota; kingdom Viridiplantae; phylum Streptophyta; class Pinopsida; order Pinales; family Pinaceae; genus Pinus; species Pinus taeda. Next base: position 144,221 of record APFE030172282.1, read on the forward strand.
TTTTTCTACAGTCTTTTCCAACTCTTCAAAGGGTGGCGAGAACCAAATCTTCAACTGTTGAAACCACTATCCCAATAGGGGTGGTCAGGTTCTTCTTTGGAAAATGCAGAAGATTATATAATTTCGGTATCAATCCAATAGCTCTTACAAACTTACATGGGATAGGGAAGATGGCCCAAATCTGATCGTAAGATATTTTGTAAGGTTGTCCGAGATCGGGTTGAGAAGAATCACCAAATTTAGGAATATGAGTAGGGGAGGTGCAGGGAATATTGTTGCCTTGATCGAAAGAAGTAGGATTTGGGTGGGTGAGCTTATCAGCCATAAAAATTTACCTTCCCTTCTTCTAGTGCCAGAAATGTTGATGGTGTTGGACCTGCCAACATTCAAGGGTGTCTCCTCCATGTGTGTTCCCAGTTAGACCTCACATTGTTTGGGATAGGATCCCCATCCGGAATATGGTCCAGTTTATAGTTTCTTAAATATTTTCCTTGGCTATAACTATCAACAAAAGAGAGGAATGGAGGTGTTCCTTCAAAAAGCAAGTAAGTGTTCCTGGTGAGTGCTCAGTTGTAGGTGTGTCAAAGTTCTTCTACTATGGAGGGAAAGGAAAGTGAGCCTCTAAGATAGAGGTAATCGTGCCACCCTGGCAAAAACACACAAGAAAAAGAGATATTCATCTAACATCCAGTGGAATATTCCACAAAGATATGATGGGAATTGCAACCATTACATCACATTATCAATATGATAAGCACTAAAATAACCGAAATAGTTCAACTACTTTAGTACAGGTGAAAACAAACATGAACCATAAACATTCACAGAACAGTCTTACAAAAATTCATAATCCATGCATGATGAACATGTTGTCCATCAAGCTTCAAATATTGATTAAAAGTCCCAAGACACATGTATACATTGAACACCACTAGAGTGGAGCATTGGAGCCACCACTTGCTCCTCAAAGGAACTAGTTTGCCTCTATAATGCCTTACGGGAGGAGCCAAGGTGAAAAGTCATTTTCTCATACAATGAAGGAGTATATATAACCAATGGGGTGATGCTTCACCTACCATATGACTCTTTGACTACCCTCATGACTATTTGACTTCCTATGAATTTTTTACTTTACATGACTCTTCATCTTCTATAGATGTCCTTTGAGCTTCCACTTTACAATACATTTTTGAATAAGAAATTACATGATTCACAATAATGATGTGGCATATGACAACTCATGACATGAAATGACATGACATGACATGAAAATGCTAACAAGGACTGATTGATGACATGGAAATGTCAAGCCACTTCTACTACTGCTTGCTACATGTCTTCTTGAGTATGCTCTTCTATCCACCTCCTTACGGCTTAGAGGTAAGGAGTCTTCAATGATATCAAGTCTTGAGTTGTGGTCACAAAATGGTGTCCCTTTGTTTTCTCTTAATTGATCAACTTGCATAATCAACTACAAAATTGTTTTCTATAATTTTCCCTTCTCCATATCCTTCTTCATCATCCTCTCATGGTATGATAGATTACTTGCATCTACAATTCACTCACGATGATACAACACCAATATGATAAACCCCTAATCTATTATGGTGAATGTTGATCCACTCACTAAGGTGTAACTAGGTGGAAGGCTAAGGGAGAGGCTTAGTGGCTGCACAATTATGTAGCTCAGGTAGTCAGGGTGAATCTTGAGCTTTGAGACTATGCAATGAGTAGTTTAGGCTAGAGTGTGTAGGAAGATTGCGCAGTTTTGGGACTCAATGAGCTGGTCTGAGGGGTTTTTCACTTTTTTAGCTAAATGCATAGTTCTGGGAGGCAAAGAAGAACTGATGATTGCATATTTGCGTATCTCAAGAGCTCAAGTTTTTGGCTTGAGCATAGAGACTGCACAATTCATAGTTGAAGCCAAGCTGGAGGGTTGGATTGTGCAATTTTGGGGTCCAAGGTTCAGGATTGAGCAATGGAAATGCACAGTGCACAGTCCTCGGAAGAAGGAACCACACATTGTGTAGTGTCAAGGGGTAGGGTTGCAGCTTGAGGGCTGCATCTACACAATGCACAGTTGAGGAAGGTTGGATGAGGTTAAGTTGTTGGAAAATTTCCAGAATTTGGCTCAGTGTGAGATCAATGAGCTGATGTGAACACTGATATGACTTGAATATGATCACACACTTAGAATACTTGACGACACAATAACATAGATCATATAAGACATATGAAAAATATTTTTCCCTCGGTGCATCAAATTTGTGATGACTTATGACAAGTGCGACACCAAAGATACACTTTGTGATGACCGTGACGACACTTGTGTGACAATACTTAAAACTTTGGGAATGATTGTTGGGAGTGGGATCCCCCAAGGGCATTTTTGGGGCTAAAATCCCATGTTAAGACAATTTTTTTAATATTATTGTAAAGACTCTACATTTTGTGGTCGAAGAGTGCGAAGGTGTTATGTTTCATAAAGGGTAGTCCGACATTAGTTTTGTAAAGTAAAGTTAGCTATAAGAGATCTACCCATGGTCTGCGGACCATGGGATTGTATAAAAAGAGCTAAGCTCTAAGTAGTTTGAGAGACACAACAAGTAAGAGAGTCATAGCTTTAGAGCAAGAAGTCTAAGTCTTGTGTTGTAGCATAGGTAGAGACTTTGCAGTTGAGTGTGCATAGGCCTAGGGTAGAAGTCCGCAGTTGAGTGCGTGGACCCTTGCAGCTATGTGTGTAGGGTGGACAAAGTCTGTAACACTTGGGACACATTAATAGAAGGAGTTATTATGCAATTTCTATGTCTTTGTTTTGTTGATAGGTTTGGATATATTATGTATTAATTTCCTTTATTATGCTTATATGATCCATGAGTGAATGCAATTACATTGAATAATTAAACACACTTATGAATATCTGATTATGCAGTGATAACTTTAAATATGTGACAAGATAAGCAAATCATTTAGGATAATTGAGGAATCTACATGGCACGCTGCCATAGTAGTGCGAAAGTACCTGAGCCATAGGTTAGGGTTGCACGAAGGTCAATCGTATTACTTTCATGATGGTATTGAAGGCCAAAATAGAGGGTTTGTCTTACCATCCCTAGAGCGAGATCACCTTTGCGAAGGCAGGAATAGAAGGAATCAAATGACATCACAACTATCTCAGGGTGCAGAAACTTGGTTCCAGCATCTCCCCATACTGTTTTGGGTGAGACTTCGGTCTACGCTCAATGGGTTGATGCCAAAAGGACCAGTAGTGTAGGGATTTGTTTGGTTAATTAACACTGAACCTGGGTCAGGCCCCCTCAAGCCAACAAATGGTTCCATTGCCGAGGCCGGAATCTGTATAAGAGATGTGTGATGTCATATCACTGGAATCCAACTAAGAAGGAGATTGGAGACTAGTTGGATAGAAAGATCCACGAATTCGCAGCACAAGAGAACAGAAACCTGTGAATGACAAAGGAATAGTGGTTGGACAGATACTTATATACAGAGATCCACGAGATCTTTTTCTTCTCCTTCCCTATTGAACTATACGAGTGGATCGCAAAGATGGCAGATAGCCAAGGAAGGTGGAAACTTGACAGTCCTATTGTGTGGACCCCAGAGCTAGTGCGAAGGTTGGAGGCATAGAAGGATAAGATCACCCATGCTATCGATCATTGGCTCGTTCATGTCAAAGGATGATTTTTGACTGATTTCGCAGTCAACACCTCAGTCAGCTATAGTGAGGCAGAGCGACACTTTTTCAAAGGACCGCGAGGTAAGCACATAAAATCTTTGAATACCTGGATTAAAATGCTATTATGCGAAAAATGGTTTATGTTGCTACCTTGATGTTTGGGACTACATGAAGCGGAAAAGCTTACAGGAATGAAGGAAACAAGGGTGCAGAGTTTAGTCCCCTGATTTTGCCTCTGCGGGGTGACGAAGAAGGGATAACGAAGGTTTCTCCGCGAAGTGTTATTCAGTTAATAAGACAAGGATTCCCACAAATGCCACCTCCACCCACACCACCTCCAAATTCATCAACTTCACCTCCAACTTCACCCATACCACCTATTAGGGCCTAAATCTACCTGAGGGTAAGAAAAGCAGGTCTAGGGTAACATCAAACCACGCTTAACCTAGTGGCTAGACCTACTAGGTCAGGAGAGGGCTCTCTCCTTGTCAATCTCAGGAAAATATATAAAATGAGGCTTGAGATGACTGATGTAAAGACTAATTTTAGGCTAGGTATATACTTAGAGGAGTTTGATTGAGTTTTATGTTGGTTTGATAGATCAAATGTGAAAGGCAGTTTTGGGTCCAGGGAATGAACTCAGTCTTGCAGAGCTTTCTGTGGGGCAAGGGAGGAAAATGATTTGTACTTTGAATTAAGTGAAATAGATAGCCTTAAGACTGGTGAGGAGTTGGAGAGGGCATGAAAGTGTCATGGGTCCTCTTCAAACAGTGGAAAACATGTAAAGCTAAACAAACCCTCAGGTAGAGCACTGCAACATCAATGATTTCCACCTTTATACTTGATTCATTTAGTTAAGCTAAAAAATAGAGAGATAATGGCACACATAAACACATGATAACTTGAATTACAAAAGGAGAAACAATACTAAATCACCTTGCCACAAGAATCCCACAAAATGCTACAAACCCTGGTCTATTTCCTTATCAAACTGGAGAAATGAATATACAATAATGTTCAAAGCATTCACAAGAGTCCAACCTTTTGCCAAATTCCAACCCCTACACTATAAAATTCATAAAATATATACATTTTCTCATCCTTGTACTAAGGTAATTGAGCTCGACAATTTTCTTCAAAATAGAATCAGTTACATTAAACTTGGACCGAATTTTAGAAAATAGGTGTTGAAGATGAACGCGTATCTCCTAAACCATAGCACTTGTTACAAAACTGAAAGAGGTTTTTGTAGATACGGTCATTGTGGAAAAAAACCTCTCTCAAATTTTGGAAATTCGTTTCCAATTGCTTGTAATATGTGCCACAAATCATCTCTAAAACAGAAAATCAATAAAAATTTAAATCCGTGAAAATGAGTTGTAAAGATCTAGTCACATATCCTAATTCATGACACCTGTGAATAAATGGTTATATGGCTCGTGGTTAAAATAACCTCCTTGGGTTTTGCAAAATTACTTTCCATCTCTTGTAAAATGGCACTGTACTAAAATGACTAAAACAGTAAAATAAATGAAAATTTTGCTTGGTTTTAATGTAGGCTCCAAATATCAGTGCATATCTCCCACATAGTAGCACCTGTGCATAAAATCAAGGAGTATTTTTTTTATCTGGTATGTGATGGACAAAAACCTCTTTCACTTTTGAAAAATTCCTTACCATTATTTCATAAATTGATATTGTACTAAACTTGTCATTGTGTGCAGCAACTGACCTCAAAACATGCATAACCAAGAATCACTCATTCATTTTGATCATATCTTCTGATCCAGAAACCGGTTACGGGAGTGTGATATACTGTTGTAAGTATTTTTCCGAGCTTCTTCTAATGGAAATACTTAGGATATTATTTTCACTGAAGATCATGTGCAAAACATCTCTGAAAACCAAACATAGTAAGATCCCATTTTGATCCCTGGTGACAGGCTGCGAAGACTGGAACTAACACCACCTCCCCCTCCATCACGGTTTAGTATGGAAAATATAGTGAACTTGCCTTTGTTCAAAGGCTTTGGAAATGAGGGCCCAGACCGATTCTGGTTCTTTATGAGGGTTGTATGGGAAGCTCAAGGTGTTACAGATGATCATATAAAGAAGGCAACACTGGTTAGTGCTTTGCAAGATCGTGCGCTAACCTGGTATATTAAGTACTATAATGATAACCTGAATGTTGGAGTAGCAAAAAACCAGGTAGCACTGAATAGGAAATTTAGTAGGCCTAAATCTGAGGTGCAGTCAATTGTGGGATTCAAAGAGATCACAATGAAACCAAGTGAGATGCCTTGGGAACTATATCAGAGGCTTAAATGTACAATCCATGAAACCAACATGAAGTTGACAGATGGACAACATCACGAGTTGTTTGTGGCTTCACTACTACCACACATAAGGAGTGCGTTGTCTTAGTAGAAGATAACAACTCAGGCAAAGGCCTTGGAGATTACCATGAGACTACATGAAACTTTGATGCAAGATCCTAATCTAGGAGTTCAGTAGATCCATGCACAGCTAAAGAATATATGCCTTGAGATTCAAAGTCTGAAGTAGGACAGGACAGTTCGACTAGAGGTACGCGAGGAGGTATGGTGGTTGAAATGCGAGAGTCAGGGTCATGACAAAGACCATTGTCTGATATTTGCAGAGGACCGATGCTTTTAAGGATAGAAGCTCAAGTAAGACCTAGTGCAAGGCTTGAAGTATGGTGTGCTATCTGTCAGGTAACTAGAAAACATGCCATGGATAACTATCACTTGCTAAAGACATATGTACAAGCAGCGCAACAACTGTTCTGCAACTTTTGTAGGTTGGTAGAACATGATGAGTGTACCTACAGGAGCTATGAAATAATGATGAATATAACTCTTGCCTATAGGGTTAAACCCAAAACATGACCCCTTGACCAGAATGTAGGGATGGTGTGGACATGATTTCAGGGGCGTGGAAGAGGCCGAGGCAAAGGAGTTCCTAGTAGAGGTCGATGATAGTTGATTTTCTACAACTGCGAAGGACCAGGACACTATGTCCGCAATTGCACTTATCCAACGCGTCCATCATGCAAGTATTGCACATTTTTTGATCATGAAACATAAGGCTATCCTACATTGATAGCTAGGATACATGACAAAGGGGCACTACCACCTCCGCTGACTTAGAACCTGTAGATGATGAGGCCTGAGCTACGCAAGGAAGATCCAAATGTAAATATAGTGCTCAGAAGTGGAATCGCGATAGGAGATGACAAGGGGAACATCCAGAAGATAATTCATGGGTTTGCAAAGCCCTAGAAAAGGAGGTTGAGTTTGATTTGGAGCACGCACATGAAGCCTTCATGGAAGCTAAGAAGAGCTTCACTAAGGCCTCCACCTCAGGAAGCAAGGATAAGCCTGAACAGGAGATGGACCCATTTATGCACACAACTTTCTTGGAAACCTATATGAAGTTACTATGCGATAGTAAGGTTGTGAAAGAATTACAAGACCTAATCAATAGATGCACTAGAACTGTGCCAGGTGAGCTGCACGTAGTACGAAAAATTGGCAAACATTAAACAAGAATGTGACGAGAGATGAGACTGACCACGCAGATAGGAGAGTATGAAATGGATCAACTTATATTAGACCTAGGGTCAGATGCGAATATCCTACCAAAGAAAACTTGGGAGCGAATGTGGAGACCTATGCTGCAATGGTCTTCGATTCAGCTAAGGATGGTGAATCAACAGAAGATCATCCCCATGGGGCAGCTGCAGGGGGTGACCGTGGATATTGAGGGAGCGAGCGCACTGACTGATTTTGAAGTAATAGAGATAGTGGATGACAACAATCCTTATCTTGTGCTCTTGGGAATTTACTAGGCTACCGATATGAACAGGGTAATCAATCTAAAGAAGCGAATGATGATCTTTGAGAATAAATCATTGCGTGTAATAGTACCCCTCAATTCTATTGAAGGATCGCACTATACTGAACCTATCCACAATTATGAGAGTGATGACGACCTAGACTGTATCTATAAGAGAACAGTGTGAGACCAAGATTGGGTGAATCCCACCGCGGATTGATGGATTACATGGGATCGCGAGAGTTCCTGCACTTATAACTTCGACGAAGAAATAGAACATTGGCAAAATCAGATATATGAAGTAACTACGCTGAATTGCAACATGATGACTTGGTCATTGCACTGTGTGTCATCAAAGGTAAGAAATCTACCTACTTACGATGGTCTGAATGAGGTAGATATATTTTTAGATGCATTTGAAAGGGAGGTACCATAAAGCAGCACTTCCAGGCCTTGGAATGGGCACTACGCTCTACGCTTACAAGATGGTGGGGTATGCACAAGGGAAGCTTTGGTGATTGGTCCAAATGTATGAGGATGATGAGAACACGATTTAGGAAGCTTGAGATGCAACTGAGAGACAAGTATGATGGGAAAAACAATCCATGTGCACATATGGCCAAATGGACCCAAGCTTATGGATAGAAGCCCCAACCTAAGTGGGTGCACCTGTTCTGTCATACCTTAGATGTTATCCCAATGAATTGGTATATAGAAACAGAGCTTCGCCATGGGATAGGCGAACGGGATATCCTGCACGAATGATTCATGATGACATTCAGTTTTGAGGATGGGTTTGATAGTATTGTTGAAGCACTACAAGAAGTGAAAGTAGCAATCTTTAGGATACCGCAGGATCCATTAGACCTGACTTGGCCTCAATGGGCTACTCAGTTGATTTTTGCACTAGAATTCCATAATGTAACTACTAAAGAAGAGGATGAGGATATGCAAAAGATTAACATTCCGGAAACAGAAGGTCACCGCAAGGTTCAAGGATCGTAGATTCAGAACCTTGATATAACCACACCGTTGAAAACAAAACAAGTGAACATTGGTACAGAGGAAAAACCAAAATTTACAAAGATTGGAGACTACTGGGACGATGCGACGGTGGATAAGGTCATTGAACTGCTCCGAGAATACCAGAACTTATTCCCTACAAGTTTACAGATATGAAAGGAATAATTGAGGACATAGGAATGATGAATATCACGTTAAAGCCCAATGCGAAGCCAGTTAAGCAAATGCCTTACCATCTCGATCTGAAATATAAGGAGAAGGTTTGCTTGGAGCTAGACAAGATCCTCGTGGTAGGCATCATTGAGCCTGTGGAGGAATCTGATCGAGTAAGCCCAATGGTGGTGCAAGAGAAGAAGCAGAAGGATGAGATAAGGATATGAGTTGATCTCAAAAAACTGAATGACACTTGTGTGCATGATCCTTTCCCGACTCCATTCAATGATGAAGTATTGGACAATGTATGTGGCTAGGAAGCATATTCTTCACTGATGGGTTCTTTAGGAACCACCAAATCAAAATCATGCCAGAGGATAAGAGCAACACAACCTTCACAACTGAGTGGGGTTGTTTTCAATACATTATAATGTCATTTGGATTGAATAATGCGCATGCAATCTTTTCACATGTGTTTGTTGCAGAATTTAAGGAATTTATTCATAAGTTCCTGGAGGTATACTTTGACAACTGGATTTTATTTTGGCTGGTTAAGTGCCAGGTAACAAGCTTACACTTGATGTTGGATACCTGTCTAAGATACCAGAACACGCTCAATGTCAAGAAGTGTTTGTTTTGCATTCCTTTTGGAAACATGTTGGGACATGTGGTTTGCATACAAGGACTGATGGTAGACCCCACGAAGATCGTGGTGATACTGAACTTGGAAGCATCGAGGAGTGTGAAACAACTGTGTGCTAATCTGGGACATAAGGGATATTATAGAAAGCTTATCAAAAGCTATGCCCAAATCACCGTGCATATGGAGAAATTATTGAAGAAGGATGTCACGTTCTGCTGGAACGATGACTGTAAGAAGAGCTTGGATATATTGAAAGAAAATATGGTTACCGTGCCGATTTTAGTCTTCCCGAACTGGAAGAAAGAGTTTCATGTACATGTCGACGTGTCATGTATAACACTGGGAGCATTACTAACACATGCTGGTGGAGAAGGCTTGGACCATCCTATCACATTCGTAAGCCACAGATTATCCAAAGCAAAGAAGAACTATTCCACCACTTAGCGCGAGGGGCTAGCTATGGTGTATGTGCTTTAGAAGTATCGGCATTGTTCACTGGGAGGCCATTTTAAGATGTATACAAATCACTCCACGTTGAAGTGCTTGGTCAATAAGCCTATGTTGGGGGGGAGAATCTGCAGATGGCTCTTGTTGTTCAAGGAGTACGATTTTGAAGTTTTCGTGAAGCCTGGATGATTGAACGCAGGACTAGATCATTTGTCACACATTGAAATAGGAGGAACCTACTAAATTGGAAGAAGGATTGCCTAACGTGCAACTATTTGCAGTGCATGTCACGGATGGTCACTTTGAGGATATAATACACTTCATAACAATAGGAACTACACCAGAAGCATACACTGTCCAACAAAAGAAGGAATTAGTGGTGTATGTAGTAGATTTATCTGTCATTGTTGGGCATCTATACAAGATGGTGACTGATGAGATATTGCGATAGTATGTACCTGAGTTTGAAAGAAGCAGCATCCTCGTGGACTCTCATGGGGGCACCACGGGACGATATTATATAGGAAGAGAAATCGCACAAAATATTCTATGCACAGGGTTTTGGTGGCCAACCATTCATCAGAATTCAAAAGAATATTGCAAGGTGTGTGACGTATGTCAAAGAACAAGCAGGCCATCGCGAAGGGAGTAAATGCCTTTGAATCCACAAATGACATTGCAACCCTTCAAGAAGTGGGTGATAGATTTTGTAGGACCCATTCAGCCACAAGGGAAGACAAGAGCAAGGTACATTATCACTATGATGGAGTATTTGACTCGTTGGGAAGAAGCGCAGCCGATGAAGGATTACACAGGCGTGACGGCCGCGAAGTTCCTATTTCAGCATGTACTGACACGATTTCATGAAACCAGCTCACAAAAAGATAGAAAATATATATGAACGCCTTAAAAACAATCCTCTTCGAAGGGGAAATGTCCTCTATAGTATGCAAATGGACAATTCTTGGATGATTCAAATGACAAAACCTCCTATCTATATATAGGAGTCTAAGGGGTCACAATATAACCAAGCTGACCTAACAATAATAATATAAAGGCACAAAAATAACAATAAAGGGATTATATGGGGCACAATAATGACAATATGGGGACTATAGGGGCACAATAATGACAATATGGGGACAATAGGGGCACAACAATAACAATAAGGGAGACAACGACAATAGTAATGGGGAAATCACTAGTATTATAGGGACCTAACATGCCCCTCTCCTTCAAAAAAGTGTTGTCCTCAATGCTTGAGTAGTTCTGGATGCTTCTATATAAAATTCTCATCCTCCCAAGTGGAATCTTCAACGGGTAAGTTCTTCCACTTGATGAGATACTTTGAAATTGATCGATTTCGTAGCTATCGAGTTCTTGTTTCTTTGACTGCTTCAGGTTACAATATGATTTTTCCTTCCTCATCAAGTTCTGGGAATATTGTTTGAACTGGAAGCTTGTCACCTATAACCTTCTTTAAGCATGAAACATGGAAATCTGGGTGCACTCGGGAAGCTGCAGGAAGCTCCAAATTGTATGCCATAGTACCTATCTTTTGCAACCCCTTGTACAGACCATAATACTTTGGTGATAATTTATTATCCTTCTTAGCTTGCTTGAGGGACATTTATATGGTTGTAGTTGTACGAATACTCAATCACCTACATTAAAACTTCTTTTGCTACGATGTTGATCTGCCTGTTGTTTCATTCTATTCTGCGCCAAGGTGAGGTTATCCTTTAACAGTTGGAGAACTTCTTGTTGTTGCTCGATGTGATCTTCCACTGCTTGAACCTTAGAATTTTCTCTTAAGTATGATGTGATGGATGGTGGATGATATCCATAAAGTGCCATAAATGGGGTCATTTTTGTTGTAGTATGGAAGGAAGTGTTATACTACCATTCATTCAGCCAGAGGCAACCATTTGACCCATTGTGTCTGTTTATCAGATACAAAGCAACGAAGATATCCTTCCAAACATTTGTTACTATCTCAGTTTGCCCATCAGATTGAGGATGATAAGATGAACTATGAGCTAACTGAGTACCAAGACAAGAAAATAATTTTGTCCAAAAATTTCCAGTGAAAATGGGATCTCTGTCACTTACAATAATCTTTGGGTTCCATGTAGCTTTTGAATTGTTTCCATAAATGTAGTAGAAACTGTATACTGGCTTTAAATGGATGTGATAATGCACAAAAGTGTGCATACTTGTAAGTTTGTCAACTACCACCATGATGACACTCTTTCCCTCAGACTTGGGTAAACCTGTGATAAAATCCATTGAAACCTCCTCCCAACGTTGGCTTGGAATGGATAACGGTTGTAATAGACTTGGTGTCTTAATTGTTTCAACTTTATTTTGTTGCAAACCAAACATTCCACCACAAACTTTTGAATATCTGATTTAAGGCCATCCCAAAAAAATTCTTTCTTAACCCTGTGGTCAGTTTTTAAAAATCCTGAGTGCCCTCCTAAGGGAGAAGTGTGCAATTCCATAAGAATCTTTTGTTTTAGCTGAGAATTCTTACAGAGGTATAAGTGATCTTTGTACCATAACGAATCATTTTTCCAGCTAAATGTATC
>APFE030172283.1:0-24843 GCA_000404065.3 Pinus taeda
TAGAGGAAGTTAATCAGGTCCACCATCAATGGGATAAGCCCCTCTTTGGATGGGGTAGCTCCTCTCTTGATGGGATAAGTTCCTCTTTCATAGGGATACATGAACCATCTGGAGGCGCTCAATACACATCAAACAAGCTTCTAGAATTCTCTAGAAATGACCACAAGTAACTTTTTTAAGATGAAACTCGTGCCTTTTAACCTTTATAGGAGTACACACCCATCCCTTTACATACAGAGCATACAAGTACGCATGCATTATGAACTTGGGATGCGTACACGCAGGTAAGGTTGAGAGAAACTGCGTACCTAGAGATAAATAGATTTGTTAAAGAATTTCTCTCTTTCTTGAAGTTTGACATGGAGACCAGAGGTATGAGGCTTGCCAAGGAGGATAGTATGACTGTTGATGGAGCCATACTAACTGCAAATAGTCATGGTGACAAATTTTAGTGTAACACCTACTATAGTTTCATGGGAATAATTTGGTTATGTGGAAGGTAGACAAATTCTAAATAACATCATTCAAGCTCACAAGGAGGTTCACTCATTAACTAGCAAGAGGGAAGCTGCAATGATCATGCAACTGGACATAGCCAAAGCTTATGATAAGGTGAAATGGACCTATATCAAGAAAGTTCTCATTGCTTTTGGATTTGATCATAACTAGGTCAGACGGGTTATGGCCCTGGTGACTTCCTCCAACTTTTCAATATTGGTAAATGGCTCTCCCTCTGAGATTTTTATTCCTTCTAAAGGCCTCAGGTAGGGAGAACCTCTCTCTCCCTTCCTTTTCATCCTCATGATGGAAAGACTTGGTCGGTCTATCAAGCATGCTAAAGTAACAGGTAAGATTAAGGGCCTTCAACTAACTGAGAATGGTCAGGCACTGACTCATCAACAATTTGTAGATGATACCATGTTACAGGGAATCTCCATAGTGAAAGAAGCTACAACCTACAAGCAAATCCTGAATGAATTTCCCATGGCTATAGATATGGAAGTTAATCTCTCCAAATCAAAAATCTTTTTCTTTAATACCAATATTGCTATTCAAAGAAATATCTCCAGAATTCTAGGCTTTCAAAGGGATTCCCCCCCCGCAAAATATTTGGGAGTTTCTCTAACTACTAAATTGATGCGCAAGAGTATTTGGGAACCGTTGATCAATAAGTTGCTGGACAAAGTCAGAAAATGGACCATCGGATCTTTAAATCTGGTTGGTAGGTTGGTACTTACAAAGGTGGTACTATAATCAATCCTTGGTTTCATGTTATTAGCTCTCCCAGCTACGAAAGGAGTCTTACAACAATTTAGAAACATCCAAAGAGACTTTCTTTGGGGTAAGGAGGAGACAAGGAAGAAATGGGCCTTAGTTTCATGGGAAAAAATCTGTAGACCCAAGAACCATGGGGCCCTAGGCTTGGATGATCAGGAGATTCTTAGCAATGTTTTAGGGGCCAAACTATGATGGCATTGGGTTCAAGATCTAAAGGCTCAATGGGCAAGTATCTGGAAAGAAAAATATGTCAGCTCCTGGAAAACAAGTGATCTCATAAGAATGACTGGAAATATAAAGGGCTCATACATCTGGAATAAAGCTTGGGAGAATAGAAGCCTAGTACAAAAGAATAGTTTCTGGGAAATCAGAGAGGGAGATCTAGCACTATTCTGTGAGGATAAATGGCAATAAGAACCAACACTATTAAAAGAGGATTTTTTGGGCCTTAAGCACAAGAGAGATACCGAAGTACTAAATAAGTTAAAGGATTTATGGGATCATACTCATAATACATGAAAGTGGAGAATGTGGAGAAACATTGATTGTAGGTGTTATCACTGAAAATATTTCAAAGGAAAAAGGTAAGGTAAAAGTTAATTGATCCTAGACATACTCATGTTTATCTTGGTCATGTTCATACAATTGGAATTTGATACAATTCTTAGTTTGTGCAAACAAACTCATGGTGGCAAAGATCAGATATCTTCATGAAATTCAAGTGAGGCAAAATTCTAAAAGAAGCTGAGTTACAATTCAAACCAGAGTTAGTAGTCATTGTTTGCAAATCCTTGGAAAGATCAATGGAGAAAAAGGAATCACATAGCAAAGTAAGGCTAAGTCCTAATTTTGATAGATTGCCTTTGAAGTCATTTTAAAATGATGGTGTTTATGTTTTCAGTTTTGAACAACCTCATGGTATATAGGAAAGTCATTTCAATGTAAATAGGTTCAAGACAGTCAAATTGGCATTAAAACTTTGTTTTGGTGATTACACAGCAGTTTCGTAGTGCGCTACGAAACTGCTGTAGCTGCATATTTTGATGAAGTTGACCAATTTTGAGTGACAAAGGGAAATTATGTTTGAAAGGAAGTTTATGAAGATGATCATTATTCATAGATATTTTTGTTCATGATGCTTAAGGCAGCTTCAAATAGGTTTTGGGCCAAGTCTACAGTGTATGTAAAACAAGATAATCCAATGCAATTGTATGAAGAACAACCGGGGTAACTGAAGCAGCCTTTTTCAAGAAAAAACTGTTTTAAGTAGTCAACTTCCAAGAGGTCTCCAGAGGAACTGAAAGAATATTTTGGAAAATTGAAAGAGGTTTTTATTCCTAACATACTGAATTAGAGAAAAATCTTTCAGTTTCTTCAAATTAATTATGAGCTGGGAGAAATGGGTGATTAAACTTGCGCTACGAAACTGTTGTAGGTGCAGTTTTTCACAAGTATATTTCTCTGTTTGACACCTGTTTTTCAATGACACATTCTGGGCGGTAGGGACGGTTTTTCAAAAAACCAAAAGCGGTTTTGTTTCCGCATGGATTGGTTCACAAAAGCCTCCTTCAGTTTTTCCAAATACGTTTTTTGTGAGAAGTTATGAGCTCTGTCCCAAGACCTATTTTTCAGCTAGAACAGAAGATTATATCTCATGTCATCTTCACATTGCAGAGACAGCTAAAAGGTTAGGTTTGTTAATAATCTCAGATGGAGTATATGCTCATATTGTCTTTGGTGAGAAGCAGTTCATTCCAATGGGATTCTTTACATCAACTATACCAGTAATTACTCTTGGGAGCACTGTGGAAACAACAAATATGAAGGAGAAGTTAACAAGGCTCGCTACATGCCACATAATTCATTTTGTCATTGCAATGAAGACAGTGAGCTTAGATGTTTATGTGTTTGATTACAGCAAGCATCCATAAAAGGCTCCTCCATAAAGGGTTTGCAATCTTGAATTGATATTGAAAGGTCATTCTAATGAAGGATATGGTTTGACATGAAGTCATCTAAAAGAAGGTCACATACTAAGTGGTTCAAACGATGCACAATATGCTTGTGGGATATAAACGCTGCATTTGGAAAGAAAGTGCTTGAGGCCAATCAAATAGTTAAAGGTTCATGAGGGAGCAGTTGAAGATGTTTCATGGCATTTCAAGGATGAATACCTTTTTGGCTCTTTTGGAAATGATTGCCATTTTCTCATATGGGACATGCGTACACCAGCACCTAACAAGCCTCAACAATCAGTTGTAGTTCATCAAAGTGAGGTTAACTCTTTGGCCTTTAATCCATTCAGTGAGTGGATGTTGAGAAAATAAATCTCAAGAAAGTCAGAGTTTGGTTTGAAACTATGATTTTTGGAACAACTCAACAGTTTCGTAGCGCGCTACGAAACCCCTGAAGCAGCCTGTTTTAGCAAAAAAAAACTGTTTTTACTAGTTAACTTACAGAAGCTTTCCTGAGCAGCTGAGAACTCAATTTTACAAACGGAAAGAGGTTTTTCTTCCTAACATGCTGCACTAAAAAAAACTCTTTCAGTTTCTTCAAATCCATTCTGACGTGGGAGAAATGAAAGACTAAACTTGCGCTACAAAACTGTTGTAGGTGCAGTTTTTCAAAAATCAAAATTTCCTGTTTTACACGTCTTCTTCAAGGATCGATTCTAGACAGCTGGAGAAGTATTTTAAAACACCAAGAGATGTTTTTGTTCTAGACATCCTGGAATACAAAACCTTCCTTCAGTTTCGAAAAATGTGTCATGGATGAGGAGATAAAGGCTCTGTCCCACGTGCCATTTTCAGGGTTCCTAAACCTAAAAACAGGGAAACATGTTCCCTAATTTCTAGGGTTTGTCTTCAGCAGTCAGATGACCACGTGGGAGGCTTCATCAAATTTGACTTCATGGAGTGTTAGGTGTCAAAGAATGATTTAAATGTTTAGATAAGGTTGTTGTAATCATAATAAGGAGTTACACTCCTAGTTGTATTAGGTCTCTAGGACTCCTAATTAGGTGTCATTTGCATTTAATAGTTAGTTTTAAGTATCATTAGGTGTCATAGTAGGATGAATTTGAATTCCCCTCATGCTTGAGGAGGAATATAAGTTATGTAAAGAGCTCTATATATAGAAGAAGAGGTAATGTACAATGGGTTGGAAATTTTATGGAAAAGCTTGTATTTGGCTTATGTAAGACTCATTTTCAGTAATACATATTTGACCTTGCTTCTCAGGATTCATGAAGGATTTTTTATGTTCAGAATATGTGATGTTGTCCTTTTCTTAATTCTTACAGTAGTATGGATGTATAATCACTTAGAATTCACTGAATGTGCTCTGACTTCCTGTATACATTTGTAAATTGTGTGGTCCTATATGAGTTTATGTTCTGAATGTTTAAATGCTGAATGCCCTGACTTCCATGTAAGGTTGAGTTCATTGTTATATTGAGGTGTTGTTGACTCCATAAGCCCAATGTATAGTTGTTTAATGTGTTTCCACCATTCATATTTGTCACAGTTGTTTTACAAGAGTTAGCCATCTTATCTATAATTAAAATCATTAACCCTTTTGAGAGAGCCCTCTCAGGTTGAGGAGGCTAAGCCTCAGCCTAAAGTAGGTTTGAAACAGTTACTTGAAGTCTTCCTAGTCTGCAGCCTTCTAGGGTCTGATTTTGAGATAACAGTAGGGATGATAACCCCTTGAAAACAAAAGCAGGGGCACTTATGAAAATGTTGGAGCAAAGGATGATCTTAGTAATAGGGGGAATGACCAACTTAGATGGGGCAACAATAAAGAGGGCACCTTTAATCTTAAGGAAGAAAAAGGTATTCTCCTTGAGCTAGATTCCCATGTTCTGGATAAGATCTAGCAGAACCTATGGAGGAAGCAAGGGTAGATGAAGATCAAACTCTTCATGTGGTTGGAACATCACAAGAAAATCTTGAATTGGGATAATATTAGGGAGAGGGGTGTTCTGGGGCATTCTAGATGCCAGCTCTGTGAAGCTCAAGAGGAGACAATGGAGCATATACTCAAGAGCTGCATTTTCACCTCCTGGTTATGGGATACATTTGCTACCATTTTTCAATAGACCAATAGGGACAAATGGAGTGTCATTAATACCCTAAACAATTGGAGAAGAAACTTTTCAGATTATGAATTTCTTAGCTCGGCTTGGGCCCTAACGCCAAGCTTCATCATTTGCAATGTTTGGAAAGAAAGGAACAAGAGAGTATTCAAGGATGAAAAGAACTCCCTGCATCACCTATTTGAGCTGATCATGAAACAACTTAAGGAGAAGATTGGCACCACAGTACGTAATCACCCAAAGAATCCTCCCTCAGAGGCTGATTTAAGAATTCTAGGTAGCTAGGTATGAAAGGGCTCATTCCTCAAGGCCTGGATAGGAAAGTAATCACAATGGAAATGGAGAAGGAATTCTGGCATCCTCCCTCGAAAGGTTATTTGAAATACAACATTGATGGGGCTTCAAAAGGCAACCCAAGAACTACTAGTTTTGGAGGGGTTTTAAGGGATGAGGAAGGACGCATTATCGTCATCTTCCATTGCCATTTAGGAAGAGACACCAACAACATGGCTGAAATAATGGCTTTGGAGCAATGCTTAGAGTTTCTGAAGTAGGACAACTGCTTAAATGTAATTATAGAAGTGGACTCTGAGTTAATCATTAACTCGGTGAAAAGAATTAGTTGTGGAACAGTGCTAGAAAAAGTCTCAAAACATTGGAGGCTTATCCGGGTTTTCCAAAGAATTCAAGTTCACCTCCAAGGACTTCACATAGTGAGTTTCAACCATGTTCGTAGAAAGGCCAATAAACTGGCGGATCTTCTGGCGAACCAAGTTGTGAGCTATACAAAATGCAAGGTTTCGATGGAGTGGCTGGAGTTGCCTCAGAGCAGACTAAAATCTATTTGTAACGAGCAAGCAGAAGAAGACAGGGAAGTGTTTCGATACAGGACCAAGGAGGAAAGTTTGAAATGACTAGATCTCAGTATGATTCACAATTAGCTATCAGATTGTGCTTTGGTGGGGGCAGGCCACTGTCAGCCTCAGAAACCCTCGGTGTACGCTCACTGGATTTCTCAGTTATTTAGGTGGTAGAATAGTGGGAAAGATCACAACATTCCATGGTCTCACGTTCAGGCACAGAAGAAAGAATGTGAGGGACAGAAATCACATCTTTTCTGGCAACCGTAATATCCCTAATTTCCACTTTCGAGAGGTAAAATCGCTTCCATGGTGGTTTTTGGTTGATCGCATGACTCTCAAGCGGGATATGGTTTTAACAAATTGGAAGCAATTCCATTCAGCTTCCTACACGTGGCAGGGGGGTGGAAATGAATACCACCCCCATCGCTCACTAATGTCCAGAGAGCTTGAACCATGCGATATTACTCTCAACCATTGGATTGCGCTGAGCAGATCTACGAATAGGAATGATCGTGAAGTTTGGTGGGGCTGGGTCGTTAAACACCAAACATCTTCGTTGGGCGATTTCTTCATCTGTCGTTGGATTGTGCGAGGAGAATGGACGGTTTTGATTAAAGATGCAAGTCCGGGGAGCGGGTGAGCGGGAGACTCCACAGTTTTCCACACGTTCTTCTAACCACTTGGCACAAACATTGTTTGTATTCCAAGGGTTCTGAGGTTACCTTTCTCAGGTTGGGGGTCATGCCTTAGGCAGTTAGCATTTTAATTTTCTTGGGTCCATGGTGATTGATGCACGTTTGTACTTTATGTAAAATATTTTCTCGCTTAATGAAATAGAAGAAACGACTCTTGCTTCAGCAAAAAAAAGAAGTAATGATGCACTAGTTTAAGTTAAAAAAATGATGAAATAAATGAAAAGTTAGTTAATTGGCTATACAATGTTTGTCTTCATCATTGTCACATACATACACTAGTTTACTTAATGATAACAACGTACATAAATATGAATAAGAATTTGAAAGGTTTAAGTGAGTTTTAAAATACTAATTCACCTCCCCAACATTTTCCCCAATAATTGGTATCAGAGTAGGTCCCTTAGTAGAAGCTTTATCGCTTAAGGGAGATCCGTCAAGATTAGTAGTCAAAAAGGAGTATTTTCTATGAGGCCACCTTTATTTAATGGAACTAAATTTTCATTTTGGAAAGTCATAATGAGGGAATACTTGCAGGCACCTGGAACAGATGTATGGGCAATTGTTGAAGGTGGATATGAATATCCAACCTCTATTCCCATAGATAATGTAGGGAAGAAATAATATGAAACCAATGCAAAGGATGTAAATGCCATTTTGGGAAGTTTGGACGAGTTTTGATTTGTGAAATTCATGTAGCTGAACACCACAAAGGCAATGTGGTATAAGCTCATCCAATGTTATGATGAAAACACCATGGTAAAAAGTGCTAAACTTCGAACATTTAGAATTGAGTATGAGACACTTAAAATGCATAATGATGAAAGAATTATAGAATTTTTCCTTAGAGTAGATGAGATTGTTAATTGAATGAGAAATCTTTGTAATGAAATTGTTGGGCACAACCCAACTTGGTCCAGTTTTGGTCAAAGACTGCATTTTTAGGAGTGGAGCATTTGGAGTTCGCGAAGTTCTATTCACCGTGCAATGTCTAGGGACTTTGTGGTGGGTCAGTGCCCCCACATTTTGTAATGGGTATCGGGGTTGTAGCTCATTGTTTTGTCGAACCCATAATATGTGGACCATGTTTTTCTAGTAATGAAATATATATAAGGAGATGTAATGCTTTGTCGAAGCAAGGAGATGTTAATGAATTGATCATACATTTTATCTTTAGTCTGTATTTTGCGCCTTTAGGAAAGGCTTCACAGCTGAGTTCATGGATGCCTTGGAAGAGTCTGTAGCTGAGTACTGATGTGCCTCTAAATTAGACATAAATTAAGGCATATGCCTCTAATTTAAACATAAATTAAGGCCCATATGACCATCCTTCAGCACATTAAACCTCTCTTTTTGCATTATATATTGTATTTTTAACTTTAATATGTTCATTAGGAAGGTTTATGAATAATTTCATATTTGTGCCTAATATTATTTATTTTTATGGAATATTGTGAGAATATTGGGCAGATTATGAAGATTTGGAGGAGGAGATAATTTAGGGACTTTGTCCCTACTACAAGATGATCAGTATTAAATAAAAAATCAACAACATATTATGGAATTATGGCATAGATTATGGAGCTCCAATGATTGAGAAAATCTAGGAATGTGTTCCTTGTCATTTAATGCAAATACCTAGTATTGGGAACTAGATCCACTAATCAAGGGATTTTGGTGGGGAAAGTTTAATTATTTCATGGGGAATGATTCCTAATCATTTTTTATAAGTACCAAGTCGAATTTGCCAAATTTTCCACTAGGGGTAGAATTTTTATTAGTCTTCTTGTGGAGAGAATTTGTATTTTTGGAGTTCCATTGTCATTTCTTGCAGGAATGTAATTGTATTGATGGAAATAATGAAGATTAGTGCCATGTTCAACTTCTAAATATTGGTCTCCTTCATAGGACTTTGAGTTTCCTTGGGCTTGGCCATCCTAGGAGCCTTAGAGCCCTTCTGTATCATTTACTTTTCTTCTTTTCACTTCTTATTCACATGCATCTCTTGTTCTTGTCTTTCTCCTATTTCTCCATTTTGTGTTAATGATTTCTTATTGTAGGATTGGTGTTGTCTTGATGGGCCCTGACCCAGGTTCAACATTAGTCAACGAAGAAAATCCTTACACTACTGGCCCTTTCGGTATCAATCCACGGAGCGCAAACTGAAGTATCACCTAGAGCAGTATGGGGGGATGCAGGAACCAAGTTTCTGCACCTTGCGATGGTTGTGATGTCAGTTTTACACTTTAACTCTGCTTTCACGTAGATCGATCAGCCTTTAGGGCTTATCGATGTACTTCTTTATTAGTCTTTTAAAACCTTTGCGAAGGTCTGCGATTATCCTTCGCGTAACCCTAACAAGTGATTCAGGCACTTATGCACCTTTGTAACTACTTTGTTGTATAGTTTCCCGAATTATCTTAAGTGTTTTCCAACTCTACCATGCAATTAAGATTATCTTTGCATAAAAATATATCTCTACTTTTTTTCATATAACAGAGAAAAACATATAGATTTGCACATCAAATTAGTAATAAAACATAACCCCAGTGCTTAACATAACATAATCACATGCAATTGACAAAAGTAAAATACATAGTAATTTCATAATACTTCTCTTTATTGATGATCCAGATTTCCAGTATAGACTCTAACTGCCTTGCACACACAGCCACAAGGGTCTGCGCACTTAGTTGTGGACTTCTACCCTAGACCTCTGCGTACTTAGCTGCAGAGCCTCTTTCCTATACTAAGACTCTCACTCTTAGCTCTTCAAAGACTCATCAATCACTCCAACTATGCACTTTCCTATCTTAGACTCCTCTAAGATCTCCATTTTACACAATCCCATGGTTTGCGAACCAAGGGTAGATCTCATCAAGCCAACACAACCTATCTAAACTAAGGGCAGAAACCCTTTTTGACTCTTGACATCTTTGCACTCTGAAGCCACAAAATGCAAAGACTTTACATTCCTTTATACAAAATTTGGGATTTTTGCCCCAAAACCTGGGCTTTTAACCCCAAAATTGACCCCAAGGGACCCGTTTCCAACAATTCACCAATACAAACAAGTTGACTCGCCCTCAAGTCACTCGACTGACTTAGAGATCTTGTCGCGAAGACCTCCCAACTCCACTTGGACTACTGCAAATTTGGCAGTGCACTCTGTTGCCGCCTGCTTCATTTCCTTGACCACCTACTCCGTCAATGGACTTGCACTATCTGACTATATCTTTTGCTGCATTCCCTACAAACTATCTAGTTTTCCTTTGATGGTGGTTGTGGGCGCATAGGCTTCATCAATCCAAGGCCCTATTCTATCCTTGAGGATGCTCTCTTTGCGTTGTGCTGCATCCACCTACTCCTTTAGAACCTTTTCCTCCTACAATTTTGCTAGCCTCTACATAAAGGTGACAGTGTCCACCATCGCTTTGACTTCATCATATTTCTACTGCAGCTCCCAGGCCTTCGTTTCCAACCTTTGCAAGGTGGGATCCTCTTGCAAATTGGTAAGCACTTTGAGTGCATGCTCGAAGAGCATGGTGCACTCCTTCACTGTGCTATTGACTACTACCACGATATATTTCACAAGTGTCTCGTGCTTCTCTCTGACTTCTGGTGGAGTTGAAGGTTGGGCCTTCAACTGCAATTCTGCAATCTTGAGGTTCAGGTCAAGATGAACCTTTGCCAACTTTGTTCTTGCATCATGCACCCTGGCAGTGAGCTTTTGAATCCACACATCTACTAGCTCATCACCAGAAATGTCTAGCTCTAGGATAGACATACATGCCTCAGCCACTACCTTGGCCGTGTGCTCATTTTTGTTTGTGATGGCTTTGACGAGGTCAATACAAAAATCTCTTTGTACAGGAATCTGAACGCTATTGAATTTCTTCTCATTGATTACCTATAATGTGCAGTGTTCGCAGGCCCGAAGTTCCATGATCATGCCATCCTGCAAAATTTGAAGCGCCTCAGTGGGAAGCACAACCAAATTGAGCCTTTTCTTCTCGTAGCACTATTTCCCTGGGATCCAGTGTGCATACCAACCTTGTTTCCTTCGATGTGCTGGGCGCCAAACTAGTTGAAACCACATTGCTTCATCCCATGTTGGTCTGTACCTGCAATACTTGGATCTGCAGCTCATGCGGACCCATCTGAATGGCACCCAAGGCCTGGTTCTATTGTAGGTGAAACTACTGTAGTAGTTCCATAGTGGCATCCCTTACCGTATCACCAAGATCATTTAACTCACATTTTGTTAAAGTGATCAGATCGAGAGAAGTCTTGATAGCCTTAGACTTCTTTTATGGCCCTACCTTCTCTAGATCTCTATTATGCTTAGCACAAAATGGAGTAGTCTTTGGGTCCACTCCTCCCTGTTTTGACTGCTGATCCTCTTCCTCTGTCTCCGAGGAAGGAAACTTCTGACTCCTATAAGATCTGTGCTCCTCTTATTATCCCTATCCTCCCGTCTGCTTCGTGGTAGTGAGTTCTACCTTGGCCTTGTCCTCAACCTCTTTTTTCCTCTTTGCAGCCAACTATTCCATCTTCAACTTGGCCTCTTCCTTTTTCTGCTGTGTTGTAGACTTGCTAGAACTAGCTCTCAAGTCTGAGGAAGTGCACCAATCTGCTGGCCAATAGTTTAGGACTATTGTAATCGCATCATCTGTGGCCAGGTATGGCAATTCATACCATTTCTACTTAGGATCCTTTTGCATGCATATCAAGACATGGTGGAAGTTGGCCTTGAACTCCACATACTCTTGCAGCTTCTCAAAAATGGTTGGTGACAACCACAGTTTGTGGTTTATGGCCATATGGATACTCATCTCCATCAAGACCCAAAAGACCTTACTATCCTTGACCCTTTGAGGGTCCTTCGTAACCCATAGTGAAGCGAACTTCGCTACTTCAGGTAGGTCAGGCCTGACCAGAGGAAACTGGCTATCCTCTGGTAACTCCCATGTGACCATCACTATGGATAACAGTAGCCATGCATAGTGGAATGTTTTGCTGTGATCCTACACATCTCTGCAGTTCACGAGGAACTTGCCGCAGAGGTAGTGTGCCCAGTTAAACTATACACCCTCTACGCACTAGGCTGTTAAGGCTACTAATGGTGCCAACACTTCGTCTAAGTGACAATTCTGCATAATATTTCCTGCCAAGATTTGCGTTGCTACTTTGATGGAAGGGTCAGTTATATTTGTGATGGCATAGCTGCATGGCTTCTTAGTGAGTTTGAATTTGTCCTTCATTGCTTCAGTGAGGTCGCGCTCACTTGTCTTTCCACCAAATGCCATGGCTGGATTTTCTCCTGAGTGTGGTAGCCATGTGATCCTATGGATCAGCATGTCACTGATGGGTATTAGCTCTTCTAGCCATAGACACCCATCATGCACCAAGCACAGCAACTACTTGATCACTACCATGGTATGGGTGTGCGGTTGTAGTGCGGTACCTAGAGCATGTTAAACAGACCCACCTTATCCACCCCTTTTACCCACTTTTTTGGCTCTAGCATGGTCACACCAGTGTCTTTGTAGAATACGCGGTGCATGAGTTGGTTTATCAGTAAATGGGGAAGAATTCCGCATCAGCCAAATCCCAGTCCTGCAAGTTTGAAAGGGGGATGTGCCCCATGCACGGTCCTTCATAAACGATTTGGTCTGGTAGTAAGGGTGTGTGCAATGTGACCTCACTTTCATCAACATCCTTCAGATCCTTTATCTTGCCTCTACGTGGAAGAATGTACTCGGGAAGTTTAGAAATGGGGTCAGACCTCTTCACATCAACGTCCTTTGCCCCCTCCATATCAATGTCTTATGCACCCACATGGAGTTCTTCAACATTAGCTTGAGGCTCTAGGTCAATCACCTTTCCCTTCTCCTACGCGGTGGGCTTTTCCATCTATTGGTGCTTTTTGGGTGATGCGCACACTGGTTATTACACTTTCTACTTATCCTTCTTTGGTTTTGGACCCTCCTTGGTCGGTGTAGGCCTCGACCTGGGTGTCATCAGTGATTTAGGCACTTCTAATGGTACTTTGATGCTTTCAACCTCTAAGGCAGCTCCCTCAGCTACCATTACTACTTTCGAGGCAGTTCCTTCAGCTGCCATTGCTTCTCCTACACTCATGCTCTCTATGGCCATGAACATAATGCTACACAACAACTCCTGCATCTCTGTTGGCAATTTATCAAACACTAAACTCGCTATCAGAGCTTCAAATATCTCAGGGTTCATATGCACCTGAGAGCTTAATACCTATATTCTCAAAATGCCAAGTGTTTTTTGTTGGGTAGGCACCTACAATTTATAGCCATTTTTGAATTCAAATCCAACCATTCCCTCCATAAATTGTTCATAAATTCTAGATTGGTGACAGATTTTCACAGATCTTGCTCTTAAATTCCCACTTAAATTCTGCCCCCTACTCCATTTGGTTATTTTCCCACTGTCAAGTCATGAATAGTGACCATAATGGTCACTTTCTAGTGGCTCTGCGTCGTCCCTTCTTGGATAGCACAGCTCCCCGTGCATTTCTGACATTGTGACATTTATGCATTCTACGTAGTTCCCCAAACTGAGCAGTGTAGTTTATAGTCTTGTGCTTCCTTTCAGCTACCTGGAGTGCTAACACAATGTTTTCATCATGTAGTCATCTAGCCAGATCGCCTGTGTATGGCTTCAATTGACTGCCATTCACCCATCCTCGGAATGGTTCTCCATTCAATTTTACCAACTGAACTGCTCCACCATCAATAATCTCCTTGATGAAATAGAGAGCCCCAGCCAATGCATCCTAAATTTCCCTAGAAATTTACCAAACTTGCTATCATATAACAAAACGAGATCATCTACCTTGAAGGTGCTCAGTTTGATGTGCCAATCGTGCCATACCTTTTCGTGCTCCTTTTGAACTTGTTGATGAAATCTAGCTAGAAACTATCCTCCTACAGTTTTTTTGGCTACACGAGCTTCTCTTTCAAGGCTCCATGATCCATCATTCCTGTGAATGCCACTATGCATAGACTAGGTACAATGTACTCCATTAGCATCACAGCTTCCATGCCATAAACCAGTTTGAACGACATTTGTCTAGTCAACTTTTTGCAAGTCGTTCTATAAGCCCATAGCACCGCGGGTACGCGAACATCCAGTTGCTTATTTTAGCATTACAAACCTTCATGAACACTCTCTCCAATATTTTATTAAATGCTTCCACCATCCCATTAGCTTGCGGATGATAGGGTGTGCTCTTCTAATGGTAAACATGAAACTCTTCCATCATTGTGTTGATCGTCTCATTGAGAAAATGTGTACCACAATCGCTCATTAGAATTTTCAGATAACCAAACCTTGTCAGCACATACTGAAAGATTAATTTGGCTATTGTCACACTTGTACAGTCCTTCACAAGATGTGCCTCCACCCATCTAGTTAAGTACTCAGTCACGGTGATGATATACCACACACCCCTCTTCTTTCCTGGAGGCTATATTGGTCCTACAAAGTCAATCAAAAACTTCTCGAAGGGCTGTAGTGATATATGTAGATTCAACAGAAGCTCATCCCTCCATGAAGGTCTACCCATCCTTTGACATGCGTCACACGCCCTACAATACACTTTTGAATCCTTATGCAAGGTCAGCCACCATAACCTAGCATATAGAATCTTCTGCGATGTTGGATTTCCTTCATAATGACCTCCCACAACTCCATCCCAAGCCTTAGTGAGGATGTTGTTTCGTTCAAACTCTGGCACATAACGTCACAATATTTCATCTGATCCCATTTTGTAAAAATTGCTTTGCAATGAAAAAAAAGTATGTTGCATGCACCACCAGTTCCTTCTTCTGTTGGCTTGTATATACTTTCGAAGTCGTACCTATCATCAGGAAGTGTATAATATCTTCAAAGTGATTTTCTACAAAACTCACTACGAAGAGTTGCGCGTTAGGTAGCCCTCCTCCAAATTAGTAGGCTCCTCCCTTGTTTCAATGTGTGATAGATGATCCAGTTTAGCAGTCAAGCGTCCTGGTTTCACAATAACTTTAAGTCGTATTCTTGGAACAACAACAGGCACTTTCATATCTTCCCCCCTAACATAGGCTTGTTGACTAGGTATTTTAATGCAGAATGGTCTGTATACATCTTAAAATGTCCACCCAACAGATAACGCTTGAACTTCTGGAGCGTGTACACTATAGCTATTCCTTCGCGCTTTGTCGTGGGATAATTTTTATCAGCTTTGGACAACTCCCTACTTGCAAACGCTATAGGATGATCCAATTCCCCTTCATCGGCCTATGTTAATACTAATCCCAACGCAATACATGATGTGTCCACATGCACATGAAATTCCTTCTTCCAATCTCGGAAGACTAGGATCGGTGCGATGACCATTTTCTCATTCAACATATCCAAGCTCTTCTAAAATTCTTTATTCCAAAAGAACGTGACATCCTTCTTTAACAATTTTTCCGTCGATGCAAAGATATGGGCATAGCTCTTGATGAATTTCCTATAGTATCCTGTATGCCCCAACATTGTACGTAGCTGTTTCACACTCCTTGGCTCCTCCAAATTGATTATGACTGTGATATTTATTGGGTCCACCATCAAGCCTTATCTACATACCACATGGCCCAGCAAGATCCCAAAAGGGATAGAAAATAAACATTTCTTTAGATTAAGCACGATCTAGTACCTCTGGCATGTATCTAACATCAAACACAGACTTGCCACATGACACTTCACCAGTCTGAACATTGTCCAATCATCAAAGTATACTTCTAGAAATTTATGAATGAAATCCTTGAACACCACAATGACTACGAGCGAAACGATCATTGACACATTCTTCAGCCCAAAAGGCATCACCATATACTTGAAGCATCCCCATTCAGTTATGAAGGTTGTCTTACTTCTATCCTCTGACGTGATATTGATTTGATGGTACCTAGAGAACCCATCAGTGAACGAATATGCTTCCTGGCCACCTAAATTATCTAGGACCTCATTGATGAATGGGGATGGGAGGGGATCGTTCACACAGGCATCATTCAACTTCCTAAGATCTATGCATATCCTTATTTCTTCCTTTTTCTTGTTTTCTTGAACCACTATTAGGCTTACCCAATCAGATTCTTCCACCGGTTCAATAATACCTATTGTGAGCATCTTATCTAACTCTAAATGGACCCTTTCTTTATACTTCGGATTGAGGTGGTAAGGTCTCTGCTTCACAGGTTTTGCATTTGGTTTTAGGGTGATCTTCATGACACCCAGGTCCCCTATTATCCCTTTCAGATCTGAAAACTTTGTGTGAAACAGATCCTAATATTTATGGAGTAGTTTGGTGACCTCATTTACTGTCACATCATCCCAGTAGTCCCCAATCTTTGCAAACTTTGGCTATGCCTCCATGCCAATGTTCACCTATCCCGTTTTGAGTGGTTCTATTATGTCGGGGTTCTCTAGTTATGGTCCCTCAACTCCATGGTGACCTTCAGTCTCTGATATATTAATCCTTCTCGGGCCTTCATCTTCTTCTTCCGCTATTACATTGTAACACTCCAGTGCGTGGCTCAGCTGGATAGTCCACTTAGGTTGAATCAAGTCTAGGGGATCTTGTAGTATCCTAAATATGTTTGTCTTCACCTCCTACAATGCTTCATCGATAGATTCAAATCCATCCTAAAAACTGAGCATCATCAGAAATCCTTGGCACAAAACATCCCATTCGTCAGTGACGTGACAGATTTCTATCTCCAAGTACTAATTCATTGCTATAACACCCAACATATGAAAAAATAGATGGACCCATTCCAGCTGAGGCTTTTCTCCATACACTTCAATCCATTTGGCCAAATGATAACGCGGATCATTTTTCCCATCATATTTTCCTGTTAATCGCACCTTTGGATGACCAAATCATACCCTCATCATATTCCTATAATTGTGCCAATCATTAAAACTATCTTTGTGTGTACTCCACCATCTCGCAAGCATAGCGTGCAACACCCAATCTAATGCCTGGAAGAAATGCTCCTCGGGAACTTTCCTTTCGAATGCATCCAAAAAGTGATGAACATCAGTTAACCCATCATAGTGAGGTAGATTTCTTACCTCTAATGATACACAATGCAACAACTTGGTCATCATATTATAGAGCATCGTAGATACTTCATGCAGTCGATTCTATAAGTGCTCAAGTTCTTCGTCTTAATATGATGTGTAGGAGCTCTCACGGTCCCATGCAATATGTTCGACTACTATCTGATTCAACCAATCCTGATATCACATCATTATCTTGTAAATCTACTGCAAATCATCATCACTTTCATAATCGTGGACTGGTTTCGTATAGCACGGTCCTTTTGTAGGATCCAGTGACACCACTACATGGAGCGATTTATTCTTGGATATCATCTTTTGCTTCTTCAAGTTGATTACCCCATTCATGTCAGTGGCCCAATCGATCCCAAGGAGCGTGGGGTAGGGATTGCTATCATCCACAATCTCTATTACTTCAAAATCCACCAGTGCACTGACGCCTTTGATATCAAATGTTACCCCCTACAACCTTTGCATTGGGATGCTTTTCTGTTGATTTGCCATCCTTAACTTAATCGAAGACCACTGTAGCATAGTTCTCCCCATTATTTCCCATGTTTGTTTCAACAAAACATTTGTGTCGGACCATAGGTCCAAGATAAGTTGGTCCATTTCATATTATCCTATCTCATCTCACATCCAGTCGTTGCCTTGTGCTTACCACGCTTTCTGACTACGTGTGGTTTTCCAGTAGCATTTTGCTTGCCAGTGCACTGATTGATCAGTTCCTATAGTCCCTTCACCACCTTTCTATCATGTAGCAGTTTCATGCAGGTCTCTGAGAATGTGGTAATCATGGACGGGTCCATTTCCTCCTTTTTTGGTGCTTTGCAGACCCACTCACCTTCTGTAGGTTGCTTCCCCTTATCCTCACTAGTTGTCGTTCCACTTCGTAGCATAATTTCTACCATAGGGTCTTCCTCACGAGGCTTGTCCCTCATCATCTGTAGGTTGTAAGTCGGCTGCGGAGCTTGCACCCGCTTTTCACGAACCTTAGCCAACAATATAAAGAAATCCTCTAGGGCATGGTCAAATTGAGTACAATAGTGGCATGAAAGACGTGTTCGATTCGGGAAGTCTCTCATGTAGTGTCCTAGTCCTCCACAATTGTAACAAATAAGTTTCCCTCAACCTCTACCAAGTCCTCATCTATGGCCCTGATACTCAACTCGTTCTCCTCTACTACCTTGGTCTGGAGGCGTGTTTCTGCATGTACCCTATATGTAGATGTCTTATCCATATTAATTCGTAAGTGCAACAATTATGCTCATCATGACCTACTAACTGAAGAAATTGTAGAAGAGTTGTCATGGTGTCTGTATGAATTTCTGCAGCAAATGATAATTGTTGGTCGCATGATTCCCAACTACCTGGCAGATAGCACACCATAACACGGGCCCTGTTCTTGGCCTTGTTGCAACCTATGACCTTAGAGGCATTTGTCCTCCTTCTACAACATAATTCAAAAAGATTGGACAATGATCCTTATCATGCCCTTGACCTTTGCATTTCAAGCACCATACCTCTTCATGCACCTTTAGCCGAGCTATTCTGTCTTTCTTCATACTTTTCATTTCGAGGCAAAGGTTCTGCAACTACGCATGAATCTGCTGAACCCCCATATGAGCATCCTACATTCGTGTCTCGTGCAATCTCATCATGATTTCCAGAGCTTCCACATGGGTCCCAATCTACTATTGTGATAATGCAACCCTTAGGTGAGGCAAGAACGAAGCCACAAACCATTTGTGGTGTTTCCCATCAATTAGATTCATGTTGGCTTCATGGATCGTACACTTCAGTATTCCATCCAAATCCCAGGTCATCTCTCTAGGCATCATCCATGATCTCTGTGAATCCCATAATGGAGTGCACTTGAGACTTAGGTCTACTGAATTCCTTATTTAGTGCATTCTGGATATCTACCAACGTGGATGTCGGGTTATCAGTACTATAATTAATGTACCACGTTAGTGTACGTTCCTACAAAGCACTAACCAACGTTGATTTCTTCATTTGATCATCTGTGATACCCTGATCTTCACACATAGCCTTCACGGCAAACCAAAACTGGTTTGAATATTCATTTCATACACCCTTGAACACATGTATCTTTACGGAGTTCGCCATGATGAATAGTGGTGGAGGTGGTGGTGGTGTGGGTGAGGGGGTAAGCGGTGGAGGTGAGGATGGAGGTGGTGTAGGTATTCACAGGAACCCTTGTCTTATAAACTGAATATCGCTCAATGGAGAAGCCTATGTTTCTCCTTCGTTGTCACTCAGAGGAGGCTCAATCAACGGCCTATATTCAGGACCTTTTCTTCCTCCATCCATGAAATACCATCCACTTCTTGTTGCCCCAAACATCAAGCTAACTACATGACTCACTTTTCACACAAGAGCATCTTCATCCAAGTATTTAATGATTTCAAATACTTACCTCATGGCCCCTTGAAGAAGTGGTGTTCGGCTTCACTGTAACTGACTGAAGTATCGACCACAAACTCTGTCACAAACCCTCCTATGATACAGTCGTGCCAATGACCGATAGCATGCACAATCTTATCTTCAGAGGCTTCCAATTTCCACACTAACTTCGAGGTCTAGATGTTGGGTGCTAAAAGGTGTCTTTTAAAACTCCTAATTGCCTCACATTAATTATCAACCTAGGTACCTCTTTTTATTCCAAGAGTGTACACAATATGTGCAAGCTATAAATCCAGAGAGTAATGCTTTAAAATAAGTTATTAAATCCAATACAAGAGTAAATGGATGCAATCATAAATCTCAAGCCTATAACTTTAAGGGAAGAAATTCATCTAAGAATCACGACTCAATCTAAAAAAAAACCATAATTCAATCTTAATAAACCAATTCGAATGATAATTAATTGAGAGCACTGTAGTATTAACTTAGCTCTTTTAGCTGGACTTAAACTACTAGATAGAAGGAAAGCATTTAATCTAATAAATATAACCAATTGGGATTGTGCATTAATGAAATTAATACTAGAAATCCGAATTAAGGAAAGTAAATCAACTACAAAGGTGTAAAGTAGAATAAACTTGCAGGAAATAGAAAAGTATAAAACAAGGAAGAACAGTAAAATCCACCATAGGTTGGGCCCTAGCCACTAGCGAATACTGCTTAGCTACTTCAGAATATCCAAATGAACAACAATGCGAGTTATGTATTAATCATCAAAGTCACTTGTCATTACAATACAATCTTGTTCTTTAGAATCACACTTTTGTAAATTAAAATTACGATTGAAGTGAAAAGGCAAGAAGTTTCCTCCTTTCTATTCTCTCCCTATTCTCTAATTCTCTCCATATTATCCTCCATCTTACGCCCCTCTTTGTGATCTTTGTTTTCATTTAAATACACAAAGAGCAAAGAGGAGTTGCAACAAATCTGATTACATAATGATTTCCATTATAAATTTGGATTTTACAAAACAAATTGATCAACAATATCATATCTGAAATATCTTTCCATCAACATTCAACAGGAAGAAGTTGAATTGGTATTGCGACTAGAATAATTTGGAAAATGGCCACAACAACAAATCAAAGAAAATTGTCTTTCAAGAACCTTCCATTTCTCTTAATACATACCAAAGTTTGGAAAATTTCTCATGCTAAAGCTAACTCGGTCTGTTCTGGACAAAACCCATGTTTCTGATTTTCTAGATTCTACTTCATTTGTCTGAAACGTCTAATGCAAAACCGTCACTTCTTATTCCATCGAATTTCTGAGTTGGAATATTTAATTGTGAGTTGGAGATCAAATTTGCAATTTGGAAAGAATCTTGGAGGCTAAAATCATGAGTGATGTTACAAAAAATCCATTAGTAAACCATCATTGGTAAAATCATGCATAATAAAAATCAATTTATTAAAAATAAAGTAGAAGAAATAATATTTATCCATGAGAGGATAAATAATTATAAAATGGAATTGTATGATAAAATATGATAAATGATGTGATAAAGAATGATAGAAATGGGTGAAATAGGTGTCAAAAAGTGATAATAATAATGACAAATTAGTGGCCCAACATACCGCCAAACTGAATATGTTCATGTGCTCATGCAACCCCAAAGCCTCTGTATTAACCAAGCTATAAGAAACGTTCATCCCAAGTCATGAAAGTGATGGAGCAAATGAGTTCTACCTCAAATAATGAATATTCAATTTTAGCAATGTTGATGAAGGCATAACAATTTTTACATTGACTTTCAACCATATGTATTTGAAGTTGTAGCAAAATACGATATAAGTAATGACAAACTTCATTAACCAAAAAACTACAAATCAGGTTGTTTTGATGCACGAATCATGAGATATAAGCAAAATGGTTGTAGGTGACAGTGCATGATTTCTGAAATTTTAGAAACTAATTTAACTCTAATTTTCTATGTTTGTGTATTTTAATGATACCTCTTTACTGTCCAAAAATTACAAGAATTTAGTTCATAGTTTTAAAAATTTACACAAATCAATTCCTTAAATGAGAAAGAAAGTAGAAAACATCCATCATGTGTAGCAATTTCTCCCCCAAGCTGGAAAATTAGCATGTCCTCATGCAATACTAGAAAACAAATTAGGGTGGTTGCTACAATTGTGGTTGAAATATATGCTTGGTGTAAAACAACATGGAATAAGAGAGATTTGGAGAATGATTAAGGAGATTGATAGATGATGGCATGATCATAATAAAGAAATGAATGAAAGTAACACTCCCCCAAACTAAAAGCTTCTATGTCTCTGAAAAATGGGAAGTGGGAAAGATGTGGAATGAATGATGATAAATAATGCTCAATGGATTTTCTTGAAATTCTCCTAAACTTTTAATAAATCAGAAACTTGTGCTATTTTACCTCAAGTTTTACCTCCAGAAAAATGTGGAATGACATGTATGGACTGGTATGTGTTGAAGCTGATGTAGGCTGAGATGATGCTGAAAGTGATGCAAAAGGTGGAAGCCATGCAAGCACATCCTGTCTACGAGTTGCTCGAGCCTCTTCTGTTAATTGTAATAGTGTGGACTTGCTGCAAATAGAGTTGCCCCGCATACTTGGTGTTTTCTTGTAAACAATTCACTACTCTGTATGAAATTTTCTTCAATCCACAGTTTTAGTTTTGAACAACAACAGAGAAGTCGCATGCAAAAATTTCAATCATAAAAAACTTTTGTATAAATGAAATAATAATATTTTGTCAAATTAGTGAGTTATGGTGGAGTTCGGTAACTATTACACATGCTATTCCATAATGTATATATTCCCCCCTCAAATACGAAAAGGGCATCCATGATCATAAAGCATAGGAAAAAGGGAAAGGACGTTGAAGATTCATAAATGCAATAGGAAAATCAATCAAAGCAGCGTAAATATAACAAAAGCAATCAGAGCAATACAAGTCAAAAGATGTGAAATGCCCGTAAAATAAAACAGGGATTTAAAACATTATGTAAATAGATATTTACCTTAGGTGGAAAAATATGACGAAAGCATGACCGACGATAAATGTTAATGACTGGGGGTAGAGTGATTGGACAATACTAATATAATGTGTATAAAGATATAATTTAACTTGCATGTTGGCTAATTGAATTAGAAATATTGTTCAAATGGTAAATTCTCCTTTAGAAATGAATCCACAGGGGGTAAGAGGATAAAGAGTATTTGGTAGTGTAACGTAGTACTTCAATGCCACAAGTAGAGCCACTGCTGCCAATAGGTGTTCATAGCCTCGACACGGTTGCTTTATAACCTTGAAAATGAGCCAAAGTCCTCCATTTCGTATTTAGATGGTTTTCTATTTTTTTATTGCTATAAAGAGACCACTATGCTAGCATGGTAACTAGATAATCATAGTGCCATTCACTAGGATATAACAAAGTGATCAGGATAGCTCGTGATGAGACCCCCTGTCCTTTTGACGGTTTTAATGATTAAGAAGGTCATTACCTTGGTGTGGTGGCCATAATGGAATGTAGAAATTTTGAATAATTTAACATATATTCAACAGAGATTATCCTGATCATGTACTATTGTGGAAAACATACACAATACATAAGCTACTCTATGTTGATCATCAATATAGTAGCATCAATAACAATAAAACATCAAGAGCATTCACACATTAACACAGTATGTATCCCGGGGAAAGCATCTCGCTAAAAACCCCAACTATCTGTATATTAATGATTGAGTCATGTAACATTACACAGCATAATACTTCTCACAAGTATCTCCACCTCTGTTACACACAATACAGCTCAGATCTGAATCAATCACTGGCTCAAATCTCCTTCGCTGCTTGCCTGCCTCCGCTGCTCAATACCTGCTCAAGCACTGATGATAATTCCAAGGCAACCACGTATTTACTTGGAAAAATCACGTGAGCACAAGCTACAATGTGGGCAAAATACGTGAGCAAACTCATTGGCATACTCAATCCCTTGATTGTGCAAGATCTGATGCACAACTATAGTCACAACTGATAGCAATCTGATTCTCTAACACTTGTCCCTGCTGAACTAAACATGCACTGACATGCAACTGAGTTAACTGATGTATTCATTTAGTTGTATTATGAGTTAATAACTTGTGAATTAATTAATAACTAATTCACCCAACTCATCTCTAGTGTATTTTCCAGTTAGACTAAATACAACCAGTTTAACAAAACTAAACTGAACACAACTCCATCAACTGCACCTCCAGTCCACTAAACTCAACTCACTTGAGTTCTAACTGAAGTCCTGCATGCAAATATTAGTCATCCCATAGATAGCCACGTATTTCCTTATGGTATCTGCATGTACCACATTCGTAGCTCATCCTGAAGTGCTCCAAGAGAATAAGACAAAGTTTATAGTCTAAATATTATTATGAGCTAATAATATTTGACTGTTCTATATTTAGACTGAGCATTCACTCCGCTGTGATCTAAAAATAGAAGTCCATCTATTTTTCCCAATTTGACCAATCATCCATAAACAACAACCTGCTATCCATAGACATGATCCATATGTCTAAAAATAGACATAGTCTAAAATTAGACCTGCGCCAAAAATAGTTTGCGGGCCCACTTAGTGAAGGCGACTCTTTTCACTAAGCTCCATCATCTTGTTGCAATCTCAACACTCCCTCTCGACAAGATATGGATTATCAGAAACCCCTATCCTGCCTCGGTGGTACTCGAATTTGCTCTTGGTGAGAGCCTTCGTCAGAATATCAGCATCTTGATCCTCTGTTGGAATGTACGAAAGTAACATGATCCTCCATTGCACACAATCTCTGATATGATGGTACCTGATGTCAATATGTTTAGATCTTGGGCTCCCTACCCAATCTGCATCCGTGAAGCCACATAGCTTCACCTCATCCTCTTGTCTATACCACAAACCATATCCCGATGTGCTTCTCAAGTAGCGCAATACATGCTTGCCCGCCTTCCAGAAGAGCTTGTTAGGCTTAACCATAGCTTGTGAAAGCTGGTTAACTGCATAGCATATATCAGGTCGTGTATTGACCAAATACATCAGCGACCCCACCAACTGTCGATAAACAGTGGCATCCACTTCTTCTCCTGAATTGGCATCCTCCTTCCTCCAACCTCCAGGAAGAGGAGTATCAACAGGCTTGCAGCCATGCATGTTGAACTTCTCCAGTATCTCCGAGCATACTTGCCCTGAGAAATAAACAGTACACCACTGCGCTGCCATATTTCCAATCCTAGGAAATAGTGAAGGAGGCCCAAGTCCTTCATCTCAA
>APFE030172289.1:0-14549 GCA_000404065.3 Pinus taeda
ATAAAATTGTGGTTTATTAAAGAAGAAATGGTGATTTTGAACTCTGAAATGCATAGTATGTGATCCTTCCTTTGTTTATTTCTCATATGTGTTTCTTTCCTATAAGAAGGTGTGTACTTGTAGTTTTTGGACATAATCTAAAATTTATAGATTCATCCATGTCATGTTATGATTCCTATGATGTATGAGGTCAAATGTCCTTAAAATGCGATCCACGCTTTATGAATCATTTGTTTCATTTTTTATATTTGAATTTGATGCAAAGGATTTTGATATTAGCCCTCTGTATTAATTTCCTTTTTCTGATGTTCTTCTTTTCATTCATACTGCAATGACCAATATTTCTACGTGTTATGCAAATAGACCACCAAATCTGAATGTTAAGTCAAATAAAAGAGAATTCTACATGTTTATTGATTGAATATTCCTTTGGATGAGATATTTGAACCAACTCTAATTCATGATATTCTTTAAGTCCTAAATACCACTATTATATCCTTTAGATGCTTTAAGATGTCATAGGCATTGGCCTCTACATCAACCAAGAGATTGTCTCTAGGAGGCAACAAGATGTGGAAAATTGAATTCCTCAATTTGACTAAGGCAAAAGTCAAATTGAGCCTTTATTGCTACAATTTCTAACACTCCCTCTTAGCAAGAAAGGGATTTTTCACCACCCCTATCATGCACCTATGGAATTTGAATTTTCCCCTTCATAATGATTTTGGCAAGATATATGCATACTTCTCCTCAGTTAGAATGTATTGTAGCATCATAATTCTCCTCTCCACACAATCCCACAAGTGATGGTACCTTATATCAATGTGCTTGGACCTGTCATGAAATATTGGATTTTCAGAGAGTTTAATACAACTTTGATTATCATAATAAATCATTGTCGGATCCATCTCCTGATTGAAAACACCCATAAGTATTTTCATCATCCATATGTCCTCACATGTTGCTTAATTTGTAGCCATGTATTCAACCTCTATTGAGGTGAGTGCCACAAACCTTTATTTCCTGCTATACTAGGAAATATCTCCAGACTCGTCACTAAAGATAGCACCTGAAGTACTTTTCTTGTTTGATGGACTCCCAACCCAATCTGCATCAGTGAAGCCTTGGAGCTTCACTCCGTCTATCCTCCTCTACCATAATGAATAATCGATTGTGCATATGAGGTTTCTTAGCACATGCTTTGTTGCCTTCCAATACAACTTGGTAGACTTCACCATGGCTTGAGGAAACTGATTGAATGCATAGCATACGTCGAGCCTTTTTTTCACTAGATACATCAAGGATCCCACAAGATGTATGTAGATGGTTGCATCTACTGTCTCTCTAGAATAGGCATCCTCCTTCCTTTAGTTTGTAGCTATAGGAGTGTCAAGATTCTTACAGTTATACATGTGAAATTTTTGAAGTATTTCAAAGGAACACTTTCTTTGACTCATAAACATCTCACCATCACCCTACCATACTTCCAACCCAAGAAAGTAATGCATTAAGCCCATGTCCTTCATATCGAATTCTCTTGCAAGGTCCTCCCTGTGTGAGGGGATCAACTGCTCATCCCTTGTAAGTATCAAGTCATTAAAATACAATACCATGATAAGAAACTTGCCATCTACCACAATGTGATAGAGATTGGCATTTGCTTCACTTTTAGTAAAGCCCAATCCACTGGGATATGTGTCAATCTGAGTATACCATGCTCAAGGTGCCTGGGTGAGACTATATAGGGCTCTCCTAAGTCTGCACACATGTCTCCTTATCATATGTCTCAAATCCCTCTGGATTCTCTATGTAAATTTCTCCCTCAACAACGTCATTGAAGAAGGCGACATTCACATCCATATGATAGATATTCCACCTCATCTGTGCAACAAATGCTAGAATGGTTCTTATTGAGGAATATCTTGCCACACGAGAAAATGCCTCCTCATAGTCAAATCCCTCTACTTGTGAGAATCCTTTGGACACAAATATGGCCTTGTACTTCTTGTTTCTCACATCAGCTACATGCTTCAATTTGTAAATCCATCTGGAACTAACTATTGGCTTGTCCTCTGGTCTCAGCATCACCTCTCATACATTGTTCTTCATGATGAAGTTATACTCCTCCACCATGGAATCAACCCACATTAACTGAGAAATTGCTTCCTCAAATGAAGAAGACTCTAACTCAATGAGTTTTGTCATGAGAGCCATATATCCATTGTATCTATCTGGTGACCTCCTCTACCTGCGCAAATATGTAGGAGCTCCCACATGCTCCCATGCATCCTACCCAATATGTCAGCTTCTCTGGTTCTCTTCCTCCCCTCTCTAGAATATTCTGGTTGAGTGGGTGCCTCCACTTCGCCTCTTCTCTACTCCACTGCATATGGCTACTCCACAACATCCTGAAGCTCTGTTTGAGGCTCCTTGTTTGGATCTATAAGCTCCTCCTTCGGTGGGATACTCAACTCTCACTCTAGAAAGAATCTAATAGCCTTCTCCTCATAAAATTTGACATCTCTCCTCACTATTGTCGCCTTGAGTAAGGGAAAATACACCCTATAGTTATGTGGAGTATTTGTGTATGCTACAAAGGCCACCATCATAGATGTAGGCTCCAATTTCTTCCTTCTATCCTTGGAGACATGACGATACATGATGTAAGTGTCCCATGCATCTATGCTAAAGTTCTCCAACATATTGACTCTACACATTTTTTGTCTTACTACTCAGTGCAATGCAAGCTTGCACCTCAAGTTTGTAGATATTTTACATTCTAACTACATTCTATTTCACTTACCCAATAACTACATCTCTCAAAAAGGCTTTCCTTTTACTAAAAACAACATAATAGCTTCTATCCTCCAATACAGCTAAAAAAGTCAAATTCTTCTTCATCCCAGGTACATGCATAACATCTTTCAGATGAAGATGGGAGCCTAACTCCCTCTTAAAGGTTACAGTTCTAATTCCTTTGGTATTGTACCTCCCATCATCCCCAAGTTCTATGTGTAATTGGAGATCCTTCTCCTCTAGGCTACTAAAGAATTATTTGCATCCTGTAATATGGAACGAGGCACTTGAATCTATACTACACACTCCCCATTGTAGTGATTTCCATGCATGTAATCATGCTGAAGTCTAATTCGAAATGTGAGGCAAGTGCTTCACCTCCTTCTCCTCCTGAAGGATTCTTGTTAGACCTCTTGTGTAGACACTTTGTTGCATAATTTCCAAATTCTTGGCAGTGAAAACATTTTATCCTACTTGGGTCCTTCTTCTTGCCATTGTTATGATTGGACTCTAGCTTTCTTTCAGCCTTCTTGCCCTTATCTTTCTTACCTTCCTGACCAAGGAAAAATTCTCTTCCTCCTCAGCGTTGGATTTTACTCCATATCTAGTGTTCATTCAAATTTCTTCCTGCAACAAATCTAACCAAAGTCTCTCCCAATTTTTTAATTTCTCCCTTCCATTTATGGAGTCCTGGTAGTTGTGTCAGGATTTCAGAAGGCCAAGGAGGTCTAGGCTCACTAGCTGAGAGGATGGCACATTTTCTCCTACTCCTCCAAGTTCATCTAGAACCTGAGTGAATAGAGAGAGGTAGTGTTGAATGGTTTCAATTTTCTAGTTGCAGATGTTTTTGAGCTTGTCCCTCAATGCCAATTTCTTGGCATCACTACTATTTTTGAATAATTCAGTGAGGGTCTTCCACATAGAAATTGGAGTCTCCTTTCCATGTAAATTCGATACTATGTGATCTCTCACACCCTCCATGATGATCCTCCTCGCTTTTGTGGTATCCTTCTTCTACTGGGCTAACTACTATGCATTCGATGTTCCTGGTTTTGGAATATTTGTTTGATTGTATTCCAACACTCCATTATCATCGAGTACATCTTCTATCCTATCCTTCCAATCTATGAAATTTGAGGTTCCATCTAGGGCATACTCCAATCACAATTTGTTGAAAGGCATTTTCCTGCACATAAGAAAACTTCTTCACTAAATCTACAAATTGAAATCTATAAAGGAAAATATATATTGAATAGTTTCTATTATGATTTCAGGCATTTATACCATGTAGAAATTAATAGAAATTTGATATTGTCGATGAATTCGAACTGAAAACAAGAGATTACAAATTTCCTCTATAATTATGGAGAATGGAAATCATAATTTAGAAATACATGCAACATAAAAACCACGGGAACACAATGATTTACAAGGTAACCCAACAAGGAAAAACTCCTCTACTTCTTTTCATTAATGAGATGAGAAGGATAAACTATTACAATGTATTGCTTCAATACAGAAGCACACCCTGCACTGTAGAATTGTTCTCTTTTTGATTGTCCTGCTCTGGCTAACACTTAGTCAATTCAAGGCCCCATCTCCCCCCTATTTCCTTGCACAATTCAAGAGAATTTGAGCTCCTAAATAATAGGGGAATTCCCTATTTCCTTGCATAATTCCCAAGGAATTGATCACCTGCTTAATTACCAAGCCTATAAACTTAACTAGTACACAATTCATAATTACAATGTGCCTTTTCCTCCACTCTGGATAGACAATTCGAATTCCATGCATGTTTAGACTATTTTTAGTTGATTGAATAGTTTAACTGAGAGATAATTGAGTTAACAACAGTTCTACTACTCAACTTAGCTTCAACTGATTCAATTAATTAGTTGACCTCAGTTAACTGAGTTCAACTGAAAATAACTAAACTAGATTGCTAAACTTTAGCAATCACTACATGCACAACTCTACTTCTAGCCTATAACTCAAATTTATTGAATTAACTAGTAGACAAGGCCATGTCACACAAGTTAACTTCCATCAAAGTCATCCTGTCGATGTGAAAAATCAAATTACTCAATTTGACGAAGGAAAACGTCAAATTGAGCCTTTCTTGCTACAATTTCTAACACTGTATATGGGAATACTTTTTCCAAATTTTGATCTTTTATCATTTTTACATGGAGAAAATATATGTTTATTAATACATGGGAGTATATGTTTTGGAATGTGATTATATATATGTATTAGGCATCTTAGTTTTTTCATATTGTGGTAATCTGGGGTTGTTCCTGACTTTTATGTAGATATGTTGGATCATGTTATGGTTTTTTTGGTTGGGTGAACAGTAAAATATGATGAATTTTGGAAATATGTACTGGTTAATTTATTTTTAATATGAATTTTTAGGGTTTTTTCTCTCGTGAAACCAAAAAAATAAATCCAAAAATTTATGTTGTTATGTTGATTGTGGTTTGATTCAATAAACCTGGCATAGGTGATTTAAGCTCCTCCTTAATGAAATTTTATAAAGAATATATATTTAAAATGTTTATGAAATTTTCATTTTTGTTGAAGTTTGACAGAGCAAAAAATCTAATCACATTCTCTGTCATTGAAGAAAAAAATTTTGACGCCTTTTAATCGTTTAATTTTTTTCCTAAAATTCTACATTGGTGCAGAGATTCACAAACATTAGAAAATAGAAAACTACTCAGAACTTGATTGACACCGAACGTTTTAGTTAGAATTTCCCCTAATTCATCAAATGCAAGAGAATTTCTTCCTCGCTTCCCCTATCCTTGGGAATTAGTCCCCGCTCGATGTCGAGCACAAAGTTTTTTTCAGAAGAAAAAAATAGAACAACCTTCATTAATTAGAGGATGTTTACAATATAAAAAATCTTAACCTAGAGAGTCATATCAACTTGCAACCATACATGAATTTCAGCCAAAAATAACTCGCACATACAATAACCAAATGCAGTGAAGTAATGCAGGCAGTCCAATATAGGAAAGGTATTCGTAAAAGAAAGCATCCCAGAATGCTTACGTGGAAGGGAAAACATACACATGAAAAGAAAGACAAAAAATACCTTGAAACTAAACAAAAAACAG
The DNA here is from genome assembly GCA_000404065.3 of Pinus taeda. Classification (NCBI taxonomy): domain Eukaryota; kingdom Viridiplantae; phylum Streptophyta; class Pinopsida; order Pinales; family Pinaceae; genus Pinus; species Pinus taeda. Next base: position 5,919 of record APFE030172289.1, read on the forward strand.
AGGCAAGAGATCCTCAGAAATTAAATCTCAAAAGAACCAGTTCCACAGACCGAACCATTAACCAAGTATTCAAATCGCATATGCTCCTGCAAGAGTGAAAGGTTGCACTTGGAGAGAGCATCGACATCATAATTTGTTTCTCTGTATACATGTTGGAAGGCGACTTCAGAGAAATAGGTTGGTAAAGACCGGATAGAGTTCCATCCAATTGCATAATGCACCTCAAGCGAATTTCTCCCTTGAATCCTTTAAATGATGGATAATGAGTCATACCATAATATTGCCAATGTCAAGTCACAGGGCACATTACAGTGTCCCCCACAATGCCACCATTTCAACCCTGTAGTTATTGCCAAGACTCCCAAACTCACTGAAGCGGTATGCAAAGTTGCAAGGCAACGTTTTCACTTCAATTATAGTCACTCCTAATTAGTATATTTAAGGGCAAATTCTTTTCAATTAATACAATATATGAATTAAATGATTACTAAATATGGATAGAGATGAATTCACCATAAATAATAAAATAATTAATATTTTATATTAACTAAATAAGATATAAAAACCATAAATTAAATTAATACAATCATATAAATTAAATTATTAATAAACATGATAGCTAGATAAAAGAATGATAAATATTAAAACAATTGATTTATGATGTATTTTACATTAACAAGATTAAAAAATTAATTAATTAAAATTTAAGTTATTATTATTATTATTATTTATGTTCATCAACTTGTGTGTAGTAAGGTTTCTATAATTTTAATTTAACTATCAACAATTATTAGGTGAGATATTCTTAACAACATATACATGTCAAAAGCTAAGATTTATCTCCATGGTAGTTATGTTATTTTTTATGTCCTTTTAATTAAATTGATTAATTAATAGGATTTGGGTGTGTGGTATTGATAAGTCATGGTATTAGCCCATGCTATTGTAATAAATATTATTTTTAGATTAAGATTTTTATCCTAGTCTTGAGGGTGTGGTCTAATGGTTAGTTGTGACAGTTTGTATTCCACAAGTTTTTAATACCTATATTTGTGTTTACAACTATTTAATTTATGTGGTTGCGCAAGTTATGAAGAACTAATAATTGAGTTAGAGACATCTATAGTTAAAAAACGAGTTGCCTAATAGATGAAATGAATTTTTTCAAGGCATTTTTCTGGTTAATTTAATTAAAATCCAGTATATGTCATTTTTCCCTTAAAATTATTAAGAAACTATGAAATTATTTTAATATTATATTACTAAACAATTATAACACATTATGTATAATATTTTCATTATAATATTCATTATTAATACTTGTAATATTATGATAATTATATTTCTAGTATTTTAAATAAGTGAATGAAATATGTATAATGCCTTGATATTAATATTTATATACCTTAATTACATAACTTTAATATTTATAATGTCTTAGCATTAATACTTGTATATAATTTTTTTAAGTTAAAACTATTAATTTATGATTTTCTTTAAATGATTCCCTTTTTTTTTTCCCTTAGTCGTAAATTCCTGAAAAGAAAATCACATTATTAAGAAATTAAGAATACTCATAATAATAATGATATCATTTCACATAATTACTATTTGTGAATAAAGTCACAATAAAATTGGAAACAAGGTAAGAGGGTTAGATAAACATGATTATGATAGATGGGTATAGTAATTTCAATTGATTAAAGTACAATTTTTTAATTTCACATTTGTTTTCAGTAAAGATGATAACACCTATTATGCATATCAAATTTATTTGGAGTTGTCTTTAGTGCGACTTTTTGGAAGTTTTTCCGGTGGGTTTCTGGTCTAATTTGAGTTAGATAAACATGATCATGATGGATGGGTATAGTACTTTCAATTGATTAAAGTGCAATTTTTTAATTTCACAATTGCTTTCAATAAAGATGATAACACCTATTATGCATATCAAATTTATTTGGAGTTGTCTTTAGCGCGACTTTTTGGAAGTTTTTCCGGTGGGTTTTTCTGGTCTATATTCTCTAAAATCCGGTAGGAATTTATTGAAATCACAAGTTTGATGGGTAGCCCCTATACAATCAAAGTGCCCTAGGGGTTTTCGAGGGTGCTGAATCCATATATACAGTAAAAAAAAATTAGTTTAAATAACACAAATGAAGATTTCACCTCAATTTTTCCGCTAGATTGCGGCACCAGAAAGTCCAAAAAATCGCACTAAAGACAACTCCAATTTATTTAGCCTAGTTTGGAGGGTGATTAAAACCATTTCAATTTATCTGGAAACCATCTTTGGAAATGTGTCATCAATTCAGACCAGAAATTTATTGTTATATACCTGGGGGGTAATATGGGGTACAAAGGGAGGTACCCAAGGTAATAATGTAATAATGTGATGGGCTCTAGTAATAAATAAGGTGGTTAACCCATATCATGTAAGGGACCACAAGTAGTTAGTAATAATGTAAGGGGCCCATGGTATTAGTTCGATGGTATGAGAGAACCATGGTAATGCTCCATGGTATTGTATGTATGAGGCCTATATAGAGGCTAGAGACTCCAAGTCAAGGAATTGTGTCAAGGAATTATTGTATGAACATGCATATGGCTTGTGGAGTGTTCTCCTTCCTTAATGAGTGAATATATGGTGTTGCCCTACCTTAAGGGTTTTGATCAATAAAGACTCATTTCATATTATTTCTGGGTTTATTTGCATTGTCTTATATTTTCATATCAAATCTATAATATTTTTGGATTAGATCTATAACAAGTGGTATCAGAGCACTTGTTAACATTATACCAAGGGAGGTACCCCATATTATCCCCTAGGTATATAACATTTATTGGGAATTTCAATGTTTATATTCAATGCGCACTTGCAAAGTGCAAAAGAGCAAAAATTAAGAAGTCTGAAACAAATTTCTTTCCAGTTAATGCTTGGTTTGATGAGGAATGCAAAAAGGCAAGGAGAATGTGGAAATAGTCAAACAAGGACAACATAAAGCTCAAAACTTACAAGCAGTTATTAAGAAAGAAAAATGTTGATTTCATGGTTTCAAGGAGGGAAGAACTAATCTTCCTTGGAAAAAACAATCCCAAATTATTTTGGAAGGAGCTTCAACCGAAAAAGATACAAATTGGAAATAATATTACCGCTTCTAAATGGTTTGACTATGCAAGACAACTCTATGAGCATGTTCCCAAGGTTGACCCTCCCCCCTTGGTTAACACTGATATTGAACTCTTCACGGTACAAGAGGTAGAGATGGGTATCAAGAAGCTGGGTGTTAGAAAAGCAAAAGACTTAGCTGAACTTAAAGTGGGGCTCAAAGATTCTTGCACCTCATATTACAAAAATCTTCAACACCATCATACAACAAGGGCTCCCCATAGATTGGACAATTAGTCTGGCAATAACTCTTTTCAAGCGCAGTGACTTCAATAATCCCTCCAATTATAGGACCATCATGATAAACCCTTTGTTGGCAAATCTATTTGGAAGCATGCTAGAAAACAAAATTAGCAAGTGGGCAGAAGAAAGAGATAAACGTGCTAAAGGGCAAGTAGGTTTTAGACCTAAACATTCTACAATTGATCATTGTATAACTTTAAGGCACATCATTGAAAAAGTTTGGGAGAAAAAGGAAGAAGTCTTTTGCTGCTTTGTTGATTTCATAAAAGTGTTTGACTCGGTACCTAGGGATAAAATTTGGCACAAAATGGAGGAACTTGGGGTTCCTAAACATTTGAGAGCAACTATGCATAAGCTGTATGAAGAGGTGAAAGCCAAAATTAGAACTCCAGCAAGGATTTCTGAAATTTTTAGAATCGATATCGGGGTCAAGCAAGGTTGCCCACTGTCTCCTACCCTTTTTGGTTTATATATCGACAAGCTTGAAGAGTGGTAAAATTCGCAACGGGGTGATAGTATCTATTTGGGCAAGTTTGTTATAAGGCTTATTTTGTATGCAGATGACCTTATTCTAATTGCTAAATCGGCTCTTGGTTTGCAAGAGCACTTACTATCCCTTGAGCATTTTTGTAGAAGTGTGGGGATGTAAGTCAATATCGGCAAAATGAAAGTAGTGGTCTTCTCTAAGAAAAGAAAACATAACCAACATAAGTTCTACTTTGAAGACAACATTCTGGAAGAAGTTACAGATTACAAATACCTCAGAATTGACTTCAACAAAAATCTAAGTTGGAATGGTTGTAGAAAGAAAAGAACTTTGCGGGGTTGGAAAGCATTTTATGCTTTTCAAAATAGGTGTAGAGAGGCAGAGTTATGGGACTGGAAAACCACTCAAACTCTTTTTGGGCTTCTAGTGATTCTGGTGATTCTCTATGGTTGTGAACTATGGGCCATCAGTACATCCAACATGCAGTGGAGACAAATTGAGAAAATTCAGAAGTGTTTGGTTACAAGCAAATTTAAGATTAAAAGTGCAGTTTCTTATGATATCTTGTTAAGTGAAACAGGGACTACTCCTATTGAAGCAATTGCTATGGTGCGAGTCATAAGGTATTTAAAAAATTTGAGCAAACGGAAGAGAGTAGATGGCCTAAGGTTGTCTTTAATGATAGATTGTGCAAGAGCAAAAAACTTGGATGCAACAAAATAACAAATGGTTTAGTAAATGTGGTATTTGCTTTAACGCGTGTCACATAAACAACAAAGAGATAAAAACTTTTGTTATGGAAAAGTTTCACAAGCATACTTGGGATAAGGAGCTAGGAAGAAAGAAAAATTACTATATTGAAGTGTTTAATCCCTATCATAGTCATCAACCAAAAGCATACATAGAGGCCAATATCTCTAGTAGAGCCAAAATTCTTATTGCTCAGTTAAGGGCTAATTCTCATCAACTCCGTTGTGAAACACGGCGCTAGAATAGGCCAAACGAAGTGTGGGAGGAAAGGGTATGCATTTTTTGTTCTTCAAGAAAAGTGGAAACAGAAAAACATTTCATTTTAGAATGTGAGGCCTTCAAAGACAACGGGGAAAGTTATGTAGATATGGTGGGAGCTAGCTCTTGGGATAATCTATTTAGAGAGGGGTTTCTCGAGAAGCTCGGAGCATTTATTTTGAAGCTTCACAAAAAAAGAGCTTAATACATCAAGCAAATGAAGAATCAACCTGACTCGTAAGCTATCTTTAGCCTAGTGAATATTAAAATAATTCTCTCTTTCTTTCTCTTAACTAATAATATTAATTTTTAAAATATAATTTACTAACTACATATTATACATATATATCAAATTACAATAATTACTAAATCGAAAGTTATTTCAATCCATAAAATCAATTAAAATTAAAATTATTAAAATAAAATATATATTTATCAATTATCATTATCATTAATTATAATCTAAACATTAAAAAGTCAATTTTTTTTTTCCAAACACACTAATCTACCTTAACATAATGCCTTATACCCTGGCCCCCTCCACGTCTTTGATAAGCCCCTCCACATGTCTTGTTGCAATGTTTTCTTGAACTCACCAATCACACTGGTGGTAAAAGCATTTACCTCTTTTCCTCCCATCCATGCCCTACCAATCCTGAACTGGTCGGTTGACATTAACCACGGCGCATCTAACAATATCCTTGTGCGCTGTATTCCTCATTGGAGTGTGCTGCCGACCCATTTTCAAGCTACTCTGTATCGCCCTTGCTCACCCAGATTCATCCCCTCGTATTTGCAATTTGAAATTTCCTGATCAACGATTTTTGCTAGGTTCTAGTTAGCTAAATTTCTTTCATCTAATCAATAGTTTATGAAAAAATTCAACTTTATAGGAAAAAAAACTTATTCTACTTTATAAAAACAGGTATTGATTACCCCATATAAAATGATGTTTGGTCAAAATTTTAACCTTAAAATGGAAGGTAGTCTAAAAACTTACCCATCATAAATAAAACTTATTCTACTGTGTAAAACAGGTTTTTTTACCTTATATAAAATAAAAGTAATCTAAAAACTAACCTATCATAAATAAAACGTATTCTACTTTGTAAAACAAGTTTTTTTACCTTATATAAAATGATGTTGGGTGAATTTTAACCTTAAAATGAAAAGTAATCTAGAAACTTACTCATCATAAAATTTTCATGTCATAGGTAATATGAAAGAGAAATTTCAAATTTACAATAAATATATGATATTTATCTTTGAATGTATGAGACTTATCTTTGTTTCAAGAATGTTTGAGGAAATACAAAATATTAAAAAAATAAAATTGTACTTATAATTTTTAAAATAAATGTAGGGTTTTTTTTTCAAAATCAAATTAAATTATTTATTATTAAAATTATATATTTTTAATATATTTTTAAAATGTTATCAATGGTTTATAAAAATTCCGCATGTCATATAATATGAAAGAAGAAATTCAAAATTATAATATTTATCTTTGAATATATGAGATTTATTTTTGTTTTAATTAAAATTATATATTTTAATATATTTTAAAATGTTATCCTATGGTTATTATTAAAATTATATGTCATAAATAATATCAAAGAGAATTTCAAAATATAAATATTAATCTTTGAATATATGAGATTTATTTGGTTTGGAGAAGGTGCGAGAAATAAAAAAAAAAAAATATTAAAAAATAAATTTGCTTTAGTTTTTTTAAAATAATTGTTTTTATTTCATTTAAATTTATAAAATTATTTCCTTTTAAAATTATACTATATTTTAAATATAATTTTTAAAAGTTATTATAATTTTAACATAATATTTTTAATAAAAATAATAAAAAATAAAATAATTTAACATGGAGTTTAAATATTAAATTAAATTATTATTGGTAATTTAAATTTTATTAATAAAAAAACCAATTAAAAATAAAACCATAATATTTCAATTTTTTTGGATGTATTTATAGAAGTTGTTAAAAGATATCATCAATATAATCAAATCTATCATTGTAAAGTTCTTTTGGGCTGATCTAAGATTTGAGAAGAAAATTCATTTAGTTTGTTTAGAAGTGGTCGAGGCATGTAGAAGCTCGGACTCGGGCATATAGGATATAAAATGTTTCAATAATGGTTTATTAGTGAAGAATTGTTGGAGAATGTTATATGGCAAGGCAATTGGGGCATATAGGATATAGAATGTTTCAATAATGCTTTATTAGTCAAGAACTTTCGGAGAGCGTTATATGGCAAAGGCAATTGGCATAAAATTAGAAAAGAGAAATACCTAAAAAATAAACAAATAATGGAACAAACTATAGAAGAGGCCTCATAAAAGAAGGCAATTTCATATATTTGGAGGAGTATGATGAAGATAAACCACTAGTTATTTGGGAATATGCACTCGGAGATCATTATGGACTATGGGTTGAGATAGGTTTCAATGCAATAAAATACTTGGTTGGAAATCATTCTCTATATGTTCCTCTTCTTAGTGAGATTCATAATTTGGGTTTTTATTTCATTAACCACATTTGTATTGAAAGCCTTTCAATTTCCACCAACAAATTTGTGGCTCAGCGTTAGGGACCTTAACTTCGTTGAGACTTTAGTTGTGGAATGGGATCAATATAATTCACAGTTAAGAGAATGTGTTAGGAAATAAAAAAATATAAAAAATAATGTACTTATAATTTTTAAAATAAATGTATTAAAATTAATTAAATTAAATTAAAAGTATTTATTATAAAAATTATATAATATATATAAAAATGTATCGATGTTTTATATAATATTTTAAAAATTATATAAAAGGTAAATAAATTAAATTACGTGGAATTTAAATTTAAAATTGATTATTAATTGTAGTTAAATTTAATAACAAAAAAAACAAATAAAAAATAAATTAAAAGACATCATCAAAATAATCAATCTATCATTTATATATACATTCTAATACATATATTATTATATATATTATATATATATATATATATATATATATATAATATATAATATGTTTGTATTTTTATATAATATTTAAAAAATATAATAAAAATGTAAATAAATTAATTTCATGGAATTTAAGTATAAAATTAAATTATTAAATTGTAGTTTAAATTTTATTAATAAAAAAATCCATTAAAAATGAAACCATAATATTTCAATTTTTTGGATGTATTTATAGAAGTTATTAAAAGACATCATCAATATAATCAAATCTATCATTGTAATGTTCCTTTGGGCTGATCTAAGATTTGAGAAGAAAATTCATTTACTTTGTTTAGAAGTGGTAGAGGCATGTGGAAGCTCGGACTTGGGGCGTATAGGATATAAAATGTTTCAATAATGGTTTATTAGTGAAGAATTTTTGGAGAATGTTATATGGCAAGGAAATTGGGACATATAGGATATAGAATGTTTCAATAAAGATTTATTAGTCAAGAACTTTTGGAGAACGTTATATGGCAAAGGAATTTGGCATAAAATTAGAAAAGAGAAATACCTAAAAAATAACCAAATAATGGTGTTGGAGAGGTAAATCCCCTCTACGGATAGAGGCGATCCCTACTAGCACAAAGGGGGTCTAGCAACAATCAAACAATGCTACACTGCAGGTTCCTAGTTGTAATTAACAAGTGGGTAAAAGAAACCTACTTGGATTCCAACGCTATGTTCGTCGAAGAGATGATCCTCTCACTCCTTCGCTC
>APFE030172290.1:0-15719 GCA_000404065.3 Pinus taeda
ATATATATATCCACACACACTCACGCGCGCATGTACTCACACACACACACCAAAGATCTCTCTCTCTCTCTCTCTCTCTCTCTCTCTCTCAACACACACACCCCAAAGATATGGTAACAATGAAATCATGTAAAGTATGCTTTTAATTTCATGAAGTTGTTGGATCTCTTTTATAGAGTTCATAGGTAGTTGAATAAGCCAATTTTATTATATTAATATCAATTATTAATGAAAACTATTGAATTTAATCATATGGGATAGTCACTGATACCACATGACTTTATCACATTATTGAAGGCCTATACTCTAACATGCACTTTTACAACTACAATACTAACTATTAAAAATATTGATTGAAATTCAAACATTAAAAGTAAACTTCTTAAGAAACTTCTCCATAATTTCAAGACCATACAATTACTCCATTGGGATATCTCATCAACCTTCTAAAGATATAATTCTTGAGTTCCAATTTTTTAAATTCCCATGTTCCTGAATACCATTTTCCTAAACTCTCAATTTCTATATCTCTTGAATTATTGGATATGAATCTATATCAAGTTACATATACCTTGATTCCCTTACATGTTCAAATATTTGGCATTTCAAAATGCAAAAATGTACTCTATTTTACTGTCACATTTCTCATTCCTATAGTATTTTTGGGCCCTTTATATCATAAAAATATCACAAGATATAGAAATTCATAGAGAGCAGGGGGCCTACTTCCAGGGAAATCGATGCTCCTAGTAATAAAAAAGTGCTTATCTCTATTCTAGTTTCTTGACTCTTATCCCTATGAATCATAAGAAATAAAACAAAAATACAACTAAAATTCACCAACATATTGGTAATTCTCTAGGGGAGATCGTATAGTTACCTCCTGCTTGATTAAACTTGGTTTCCTATAATTTGGAGTGTCACCTAGACTTGAAAAGGTTGTGGGAAGGTCCTCTGGCATAAGAATTGGATTTTACTCAGAGACTTCCATTCCCCTTGAGCCATACCTATCATCCATATTCTTTTCCCTTATTGTTAGACCTTTGATTGAAATGGTGAGCCTTAACACCCCCTTTATGGAGGCAATAAACTTTCCTTCAAATATTGAGAGTTGCTTCTGTAGCTCTATAATTTCAACCCTATCTAAAATAGTCGTCTGCATAACCATGGATTTCACAGTCTAATACGTCTCCAATCACATAAAATATCCCATTTCCTTGGTTCATGAGTTTCCAAGGTCATATACCTTGCCTTTAGTTTTCACAAAAGTTCATTCTATATCCATGTTATCCCATAATGGATGCACTACAATTTCAACCTCATCAATGAATGCTTTTCCCTCCATAGGACACCTTTATAGAAATTGATAGTGATCTCTTTCTATGTGTTTCTCTACTTGTGTACATGACATTTCCCAATCTCCTTCATAGGAACATAGCCTCTAGAGAGTGTGATCAAGTTTTCCCTTTTATTATTCTTGTGACGCATTAGCACTATGAATATTAGGCCCTCTACAATTGAATTATGTGCATATTTTTATTCCTTCACCTGAATAATCCATCTGCATAAGTATTTTCCCATGTGGTCATGAAAATTAAGTTGGTTTAAGTATATCTTGACTAACCCTCAAGATGATAAATACAAAACAACCTCCCACTAGTGGAAATACCAAATCATTCTTTGAGTTTGGAATGGTACCCACAACCCATTAAACTACTTTTATTCCTCCTTCATCAGATATGGTAATTCATTCACATAACTTTTCCTATGCATGAACCAAATCAAAGCCTCAATCCTATGGGAGGTCATGTTGACATGCACCAGGCAAAGGATTGGTAACCCATCTATCTAGCATCATATCAACCAACCCTACCTCATCCTCAAAGAGTATTGACTGCCAGATGGTTAACCAATTCTCCATTTTGTCTTCCAAAGTGAAGACAAGAATGATGTCCCTATCTCTCTCTCTCAACTAGGGAGGATATATCAACCAAGCCAAGCTTGGCTCTCAAGTACACAAGCTTCTTGTTAGGAAGATACTTCGTCAATATTTCATTTACCTGTTCATTAGTGGAGATATACTATAGCTACAACACACCATTTTTTACTAGCTCCCGAATTTAGTGATAATCATTGTTTATATGCTTTATATTTCCATGAAATTTTGGGTCCTTAGATATTCGTATATAAATGGTGTTGTCATAATGTATCACTGTAGGTTTCATTAGTCCTTTGAATATGTTGGATAGTATCTTCCTTAACCTAATCATTTCTTTTCTTACTTCATAGCTTGCAACATACTCAACCTCAACACTACTCAAAGAAATTGTGTCTTACTTTCTTCTCATCCATGAGATCATTCAGGATCCCAAACTAAAACATCCCTCCGCAGTGCTTATTCCATCCTGCTCATTGTATCCCGAGTTGGCATATGTATATCTAAGGAGGTGGACACCATTCCTCTTATCATATGTATATATTTTGATTCTATCCAAGGATAATTATTTGGCCCCACTTGGAATTGACTAAGAATGTTTATTGAAAAGCTATGTTTGGTTGAGTGTTGACCAAGTACACTAGTGAGATAATCAGTTGTCTATACTTTAAAGGATCCACCGGGCTCAATTCAACAATCGTTAACCTCTTTAAGTTTGTTATCATTAGAGTGGTCATTGATTTGCAGTCCATCATGTCAAACCGCTTCAACATCTTTATCACATATTTTCCTTAACCCAAATAATATTCATTAGGCCATTGCCAAACTTCTAGTCCCAAATAGCAATGCATCAACCCTAGATCCTTCATGTCAAATTCCACATTTATTTTCTTCTTACATTGTTCGATTCAGACTTCTACACCTATCAAGAGAAGATCATATACATACAAAAGAATGATTACATATTCTCAATCAACAACCTTGATATAAATGTTTGAATTAACAAAAGAATTTTTGAAGCCTATGATTACATTTTTCAACAAAAAATCGGTCCCATCTATCTCACATTTTGAGATTACTTCATAGATTCCCCTCTTAATCAAATATTCAACATCTCCAAAAATACTAAGGTGGAATATGAGTATACTTTCCACCCTCGTACCTATCCAAACGGTCCATTTCACAACATGATCCTACTATGCATGAAAGATATTATTCCATTCACTACCACACTATAAAATTATGCTTGAATAGCAAGGCTGATGACAAACATGGGAAATCAAACCTTCCTAATGCTAGGATTTACAACCTGGACCAAAACAATCTAAGGTATAAAGTGCAATTGATCATGCACCCCTTGAAATATAACATCATTTAAATTCAATTACAAGAAGTATTTGAATGTTGTACAACAACATTAGCCACATCACATGCCCAAAACCTGATCCAATCTTATGTCAATCTCATTTGCTAAAGCTAATCCACTCTACTTCCATACTAAGTCCATAGAATAATGCAACTTTATATATAAATCTTATGGTATATATCTTATTCAAAACACTTCCAATGAATTGTATTTCTCCAATTGCAAAAGAGAACAATATATAACAAAAATCCATTTTTTTCCAAACCCTACAATACTATGTTCAGAAAAATTCATAGAAAAAGGTGAAGGCTAAAGCTAATATTGGAATAAAACTAGGTACTAATCCAAGCAATGGTAATTTAAATATTTTTTGTTCTTCCTTTAAACTGCTGTGACTATGACTAACTTCGATATTCCCTTTCGTAAACAACCCTTCCTTTGATATTCCACTAGAATATTTGATATGTGACTACATTTACAACATAGAAAATAGTGGCAAATCTACAAACCCTCACTCCACGACGCCTATGATCTTGTATTCTCCACTTTATATAAAATCCCCTAGTGTTTCATTGATTAATTTCCCATGCTCTATGGATTTGAAGCCTCACAATAACAAGCACATTGTTTATTTTCAGCTAGGGTTTGTAGAAATAATGAACATATGCCTAAATGATAACTTATAGCAACACAACTTATAGTAATGATCTAAGAGTCAACCCTTCAATCTTTTTGACTTCTAAATAAAACATATCATAATCTCACAAATTTATTTCAAGCTGATATTTCTATAATATATTTGCAAACATCTCCGAATATTTACACTTCAATCTCTACATTGGATTTTAGCCAAATGGGAAACTCTAAAAATCTCATGAATGACTAAATTTTGGCTTCCAAAATAGAAATGACTCCATACTTTTTTCTCTTACCCTTTCCCTTATTTCTCATTTTACATTTCTAGAAACATAGTTGTCTGTTACCCTAGAATGACACTAAGTGCTCAATTTCTAAAATGAAATGGTCTCATTCTCAAAAATGGTTGAACCTTTTAGAGGAGAAAATCTCGTTCGATATTTGAATTGAGAATTTCATCTTTGTTAAAAGAACATTGCTTATGTTTGTTAGTCAACCACATTCATATTAGATCTTTGTAATTTTCTCAGGGGCCGACTATTCCATGTTAGGATGTTTTGAGCACACATTTCTTGAGCTATAATTGATGATGCAAGTTTATCTATGAGAATAGATTTGTAACCATCCATATTGAAGATTGACATATAAGTAAGTATCGATAATTGTCATATTTTTTACAATTTTTTTCTATATACGATGACCATTTAACTCAAATTTTGTGTCCTCTCTCATTTTAACTAAGAAATATTACAAGTGGATTAAGGGCAGTTAAGGATTGTTTTGGTGAGTTTTAGGGACCAAATTTCAAATATGGGCTCTCTACCATCGCGAGGCCTCCAATGATGGGCTTAGAATTTTGGATCTCAATAACCAAATTTATATTGGATAAAATACATAAAAATGTATATCCTTGAAGAAAATGTTGAATTTTATAGCTATGGTTAGTATTCATAATCATTATTATCATTTATGTACTCATATAAATATATTTCTATGTAAAGCATGTTCTTCATACTGTAAAGAAATTTCTATTATTTATGAATTTGTCGAAAGAAAAATTAGAAGGTGTGTTGTTCATGACCTTCTCAAAAGGAAAATTTGAATTTTAAAATTTGATTTATGGATCCACAAGAAGACCAAGTCAGCCCTCCTCCCTGTCAATTTGACTCAGTTGTAAAGAGGAACCTATTCGACCCCTAAAGAGACTATAAATATAAGGTCACTTGATCTCCCTCATGGTGTAATTCACATCTCACCATATCAAGCACGTTCTTCTCCCTTAAAATGAAGAATTCAAGAAGATGAAGGCTGAACATAGAAGAATATGTTTCCACTCCCATGTGTGACCAAACTTGGGATGAATTTTCTATGATGAATTTCTATGGAGAAGTCAAAAAATTAAGTGGAAGAAAGAGACTTCAGCTAAGCCTTTGAAAAAGCTTTCCATCTATAGTTTTGGATGGTCTACCTTGCCTCTTGGTGGACTATTGGTCTATTTATCTTGATGATTAGTTTTTCTATGACTCTTATGTCTCTTGTTTTGACTCGATTCTATAAGGAAATGATTTTGGGTTCCCCCCATTTGGGTTTTCCTATGGTAAACTCTTGTTTGGTTGTCTCTTTATGATCCTTGTCGAATTTTTGATTTGTTGTTGAGATCCTTTGCATAATTGATTTATGATAGAAAATATCACAAGAGAAAGATTAATAAATATCATAAGAAGTAATTATCACCTAAGAGAATGCCCTAGATTTTAAACAAAAAACACATTTAAGTTATCATTTTCATTTACCGTTTCCATGAATGTTTTTTTTTTTCTTCGACACCATAAAATAATGAATTAAGCATATTAGAGGCACAATTGAAATAACAACATAAGCTTAGTTCAAATCATGAGAATAAACTTAGAAAATACCTTCAACATTGAACCATGTTGAGATGTGAAACTAAAATATGAAGGTGTACTCGTGAAATTCTCTTGAACCACCTAAGTAAATTTTCTACCTAGCCAAATTAGGAACATCTTATCTAAATTCTTAGCCCTAGGGAATCTCTGTAAGTTCCCTAGCCTTTTGTGTCCAAACCCCAAAACCGCATCTTGTAGTGTGTGTCAACCACCCACTGTTTGACACCTTCCTCAATCTCCACAAATTGTAACAACTCCATATCACAAAAACTCTTACAAGAACCCAAATCCTTTCTCTCTCCCCCTAACTCCGAAATCCAAAATGCAAAGTTGAAATCCCTCCACCATTCTCCGCCTCCTATTCATCTATCCTTTACCAATCTCTAAAATATTCTCCCCCATTAACGGCTTACATACCAAGTTATAAAAACCTCCCCAACTGAAATATTTGTCACCTTAAAGGTCCACTGAACGCTATTAATGTTAAGGTATGGGGTGCCATCCTTATAGGATAAAACAAGACAACAACTCCTAAATAATAATAATTAATAGACATTAAAATAGCCAAGAAATCTCAATGATCTAGTCGAAATCAATAAGTTATTTGAGGGCCCAATTTAATTTTATATTAAATTATTCATAAGCTTACACTTAAAAGTATAAAGCATTAATTCATCATTAATCAATATTAAAGACTATTAATAAAACTACATAGATTAATCACTAATAAATCTTAAAGAATAAATATTAATTTAATATAAGCTCTATTTACAATTAAGTTTGAACCATATACCGTAGAAATAGTAGCGTATTTATGAAATGTGTGGGTATGTAGCTAGTATGGAGATACTTCATAAATATACTATTAACACTAATAAGAAATTAACATAGCAATCAATCTTTCAAAAGGTAGGCTAATATCTAAGCATAACATATAAGATCAAGGAGTGGGCATTACAATTACTTTCATCATCATCCTCCCCATCACTGCCATCATTATTTTCATCGTTCTCATCGTCATCATCACATCCACCATCATCATCATATCCTTTGTCATCATCATCATCATTGTCATCATTCCTCCTCCTCATGAGCATTATCATTGTTGTCATCATCCTCCCCCTCCTCATCATTATTTTCATTGCCATCATCATCATCATCAGTAGAAACATCATCATTTTCATCATTGTTGTCATTGTCATAATTGTCTCCACCACAACACCACCATTGTTTTTGTTTCCACCACCTCCTCCTCCTCCTCCTCATCATTGCCACAACTATCATCATCATTTTCATTGGCATTGTCATCATCATAGTTGTCATTGTCCTCACTTCAGTCACCATCTTTAATGCTTCCATCGCCACACCCACCCATGATCACCATCATCATGGTTATTGTTGCCTCCAATGCTACCCCTACCACCTATGCCACTGCTATCTGCTATTGTCACCCTTGAATATTAAATTTGAAACATCAATATCACTAAATAAAAAACATAATATAGATTTTCAAATCATCATCTTAGTTCATTTTGAAAAATCAATCACCTAATCAAAAAAACTTTCATAAAATAAAAAAATGTTCATTAATTTATTTTATTAGCATTTTTCCCAATAATATTTTTCAACAATATAAGTTTTTTTATAGGTACAATTTAACTATTGAATATTTTGATTTTGATAACAATGATAGAATTTTTAATGACATTTAAATTTTTTGTTATTTAAAATGTATTTTTAAATGCATAAATAAATTGATTAAATGCCCTTAAAACACTTATAATATACATATCATATTACTTAAACTAATAATTCCAATTATATAAATTACACAACTCAAATTTACTCAAAAATCTAGAAAAATTACCTAAACCTTAAAAAATAAATTAAATTAATCCTTATATATATGGTTTATATTGGATTCATATAATTTTCAAAAATCTTGAAAAATTATAAACAAAATTTGCTCAAAAATGTTGAAAAATTACCTAAACTTCAAAAAATAAAATAAATTAATCCTTATATATATGGTTTGTATTGAATTCATATATTAATTTCGATTAATATTGATTTACCACCTTCATCACCATGACTTAAATCAAATTCACCGAAACCTTTGTAATAAATTTTTAACGCACTACATTTAACTTCGCCATCACCAACACTACACATTTCAATTTGTACTTGGTCCACTTATTATGCCTAAACCCATAATAACAATACAGTGACCTTAATGGAGCCAATAATGGTTGGTATCATGAGAGGTCCATTATCGCTAAGTTATCCAAACCGTTGAATTCAAACCGTTGAATCATAACTGTTGAATTCAAACGCCCATATTGCGGCCTTCAAACTTCACATTCTCCACATTTATTCGATCTCTCGATCGCTGCGCAGTTCAGTTTTGTTAGTGCTCGCTTGGAGTTTAATGTCCAAAGCTACGGATGTCCAAAAAAGGTTGGGATTTTTTTTGTTTTCTAGAAATTTACAAAGCTTTGCTTGTTGCACCGAGTTAATGCAATTTAGAATTTTTTGGTTTAACCTATTTTCTACGCTAAAAACTTTCATGCTCTGTACGTGTACAGGTTGCAGTCTGAGCTTATGCAACTAATGGTATTTTTCCTACTCTTTAAAAAAAATGTAAATGAGGTTGCTCCCTGGAAGAGACTGAATTCGGCGTTGATCTATCTTTTCTATCTTTTCTTTACCTGGTTCATAACATATTTCTATCTTTTCTTTACCTGGTTCATAACATAAGGGCTTGTGACATCACGATAGGAAACATGAAAGATGTCTAATAGTCAACCATGAACTATATAAATCTTGAGAACCTCATTGGAATACAAAATGAAGAAGTCATCCAAGAAAAGGCTCATCATATATAAAAAGGTAATATCTTGTGGATAAGGATATGTAAGATCCTCAAGACTCATTGATGTATACTCTCCTCCATTATCAGATCTCAGTATCTTGATCCTTCTTTCTGTAAGGTTCTCCACTTCAGTTTTGAAGTCTTCAAATTTTGTAACCTGATGGATCCATCTTCTTCCTTTTGCCCTTTTGGTATATAAATATATATGGGACACCAAAACATTCAAATATGATCTACAGTAGGTTTCTTCCTAGTGAATACTTGTTCGAGAGTCCTCGTTGTCGAGGGATCTGTGGGGAATTCAATTTTGAATATATATTATTGTCTTTGTGGCTTCCCCCCACAGAAATTTTGGTAGATATTGATCATTTAGCATCGCCTTTACACATTCTTCAATGGATCATTTATTTCATTCTACAACTCCACTTTGTTGAGGATTATATGGGACTATCAACTCTAACTCAATCCCAAACTCCTTATAAAATTCTATAATCTCCTTGGATGTATACTTTCCTCCATTATCAGATCTCAGTATCTTGATCCTTCTTTCTGTAAGGTTCTCCACTTTAGCTTTGAAGTCTTGAAATTTTGGGAGTACTTTGTCCTTGGTTTCCATTAAGTAAACCTATGTCTTTCTTGAATGATCATCTATAAATGTGACATAATATAGATGACGTTCAAGTGATTTAGGAGTCATAGTGTCACATCCATTAGAGTGAATGAGATCCAATATTTCTTTTGACCTTGAAGCACTGCTTCCAAATGGTCTCTTGGTATTCTTACCTAATACACATCCCTTACATACTCCTTCATGATGTTCTTTGAGTTCATGTATTCCCTATACTATGGAACTTAGAGTTGGAAGGATTTTGAAATGTAGATGACCAAATATTCAATTCCATTGTTCACATGGGCTAATTTTAATGTGAATCAAATCTTGTACTAGAGGATATATCAACCTGTAAAATCTTCATTCTCAAATATCAATTACTCTAGAATTCTATATTCTTCAGTTTCTACTCCATGCTACAACTTTTCGATCAATGAAATATACTTTATCACCCTTATCTTATAGGCTTGAAATGGAAAGTAAGTTCTTATACATACCTGGAACAAATAGGATGTTGTTGAGGTGAACGTTGCTTCCATTTTAGAGCTCTATAGAGGTTGATCCAATACCTCTCATGGGATATATTTTGTTATATCCAAGTTCTAGTAAATCAGAATATTTTACCTTTGACAAAGCCTTCAATTGTTTGTGATAACTTGTCATGTGCCTAGTTGCATCACTATCAATTTCCCAAATTATCTCATCTTGGAATGTGTTAGTGAGTGTCTAGAAGAGACCTTTATCCTTTTCCTTGATTACTTCCTTCTGTGTAGAGAATAAGTGGCTCCATGCTTCCTTGATGCATTTCTTAAGATATCTTTCTGCCTTTCAACACTTCTTAATGAACGTCTTCAATGTCGTGGATATCTTCATTATGCCCTTATCCAACCTTAGCTCTGATACCATGTTGGGAATTCAATATGGAAATGATTAAGATTAATTCTCTTTACTTGATAACTTCTTGTGATTCCTTTGTACTTATTATATTTTTTCCTTATTTTTATATGTGTGAAGCATCAAACAATTAACAAAACACAAGAAAAATAATGACACAGTATATAGGTTGCAAGTTATGGCCAAAACCTCTCCTCTTGAGATGAAAACCCTTAAATTTCTTCTCTTCCTTATAAATTATTCAATTGGTGAATTCCATTAACTTAATTCTGAGACGAGTACTCTCCAATACCAAGAATAACCTCATTGGATGATGTTCCAAATTCGATCTAGTCAAACATAGTGAAATCTCTTCGAGTAGCACCTTTTAGAATTCCTGCTGCAAGTTTTTTGGCCTCATACCATAGATCTAAAATTTCAACCTCCCTACAACTATTGTTGCCACACCTTGGAATTTTGATCTTATTTTATAGCCCACCCTTGACCTTAGCTTGCCTTTCCCTGACTTTTGGAGCTTGAGAGTGAACCTTGGTGACCTTCACTTGACCTCTTTTCCTCTTTTTCTCTAAGAATGATCTTGTATATGGATTCCCTAGGTATGATGCAGAAACCCTAGTCCTCTTTAGCACTTGTGAGAGGAAGATAACCCAAACACAAATCTCCTTCATATTCCTTCTTCTTCATTGCTTCTTCCTTCCTCTTCCTTTGCTAGAATGAGTTGTGAGTGAGTGTGCTTCAAGGAGGACAAGTCCTCTTCTATTTATATGGTTTTGAAGGGTGGACATGGCTCTTTCTTTAGGCCAACTTGACAACTTCTAGGCCAACTTGGTCTTCGAGGGTATTTTGACAATTTTAATGAAAAAACAATTTTCTTTGCAAGTTACAATGTGCCTATTTGGGACTTCAATTTATGAGATTGACAATTTTGAATTCTTGACTTAGGAGAATCCCTAGAAGCAACCATTGGGTGCTTCACACATAAAATAAAAGACCTTTAGTATGATACACATGCTCCAAAATAATAATAATTTTCGCTCATTTCATAATTTACAATAATAATAAAATACATTTTATACTTATAAAGACCAAACCTAGTTACACATTTTTCAACAACAAATTGGTACCAACTATCTCACATTTTTATATTACTTCACACATTCCCCTCTTAATCAAAGATTCAACATCTCCAAAAATATTAAGCTAGCATATGAATATACTTTCCACCCTCGTACCTATTCAAATGGTCCATTTCACAACTTCGTCCTACATCCTCCCTATGCATGAAAGATATTATTCCATTCGCTACCACACTATAAAATTATGCTTGAATAGAAAGGCTTATGACAAACATGGGGAATGAAACCTTCCTAATGCTAGGATTTACAACTCGGACCAAACAAATCTAAGGTATCAAGTGTAATGGATCATGCACCCCTTGCAATAGAACAACATTTAAATTCAAGTACAAGAAGTATTTGAATCTTGTACAACAACATTAGCCACATCACATGCCCAAAACATGATCCAATAGAAAAACAATGATTGGTTATGAAGGTTATTATCTTATGTCAATCTCGTTTGCTAAAGCTAATCGACTCTACTTCCATACTAACTCCATAGAATAATACAACTTTATAAATAACTCCTATGGTATAGTTCTTACTCAAAACATTTCCAATGAATTTCATTTCTCCAATTCCAAAATAGAACAATATATAACAGAAATCCATTTTTTTCCAAACCCTACAATACCATGTTTAGAAAAATTCATAGAAAAAGGTGAAGGATAAAGCTAATACTGGAATAAAACCTTGTACTAATCCAAGCAATGGTAATTTAAAGATTTTTTGTTCTTCCTTTAAACCCTTGTGTCTATGACTAACATTGATATCCCCTTTCATAAACAACCCTTCCTTTTATTTTCTGTTAGAATCTTTGATAGGTGACTACATTTACAACATAGAAAATAGTGGCAAGTCTACAAACCCTCACTCAACGATGCATATGATCTTGTATTCTTCACTTCATATAAAATCCCCTAGTGTTTTATGGATTAATTTCCCTTGCTCTATGGATTTGAAGCCTCACACTAACAAGCACATTGTTTATTTTCAACTAGGGCTTGTAGAAATAATGAACATAGGCCTAAATGATAACTTATAGCAACACAACTTATAGTAATGATCTAAGAGTAAATTGTTCAATATTTTTGACTTCTAACTAATACATATCATAATCTCACAAATTTATTTCAAGCTGATATTTCTGTAATAGATTTGCAAACATCTCCAAATATTTACACTTCCAAACTCTACATTGGATTTTAGCCAAATGGGAAACTCTAACAATCTCATAAATGACTGAATTTTGGCTTCCAGAGTACAAATGACTCCACACTTGTTTCTCTTACCCTTTCCCTTGTTTCTCATTTTACATTTCTAGAAACATGGTTGTCTATTACCCTAGAATGACACTAAGTGCTCAATTTATGAAATGAAATGATCTCATTCTCAACAATGGTGGAACCTTTTAGAGGAGAAAATATCCTTCAATATTTGAATTAAAAATTTCATCTTTGTATAAAAAAATTGCTTATGTTTGTTAGTCAACCACATTCATATTAGATCTTTGTAATATTCTCAGGGGCCGATTATTCCATGTTAGTATGCTTTGAGCACTTATTCCTTGAGATAATTGATGATGCACGGTTATCTTTGAGAATAGATTTGTAACCATCCATATTGAAGATTGACATATAAATAAGTATCGATAATTGTCATATTTGTTACAATTGTTTTTCTATATATGATGACCATTTAACTCAAATTTTGTTTCTTCCCTTATTTTAGCTAAGAAACATTACAAGTGGATTAAGGGCAGTTAAGGATTTGTTTTGGTGAGTTTACAGACCAAATTTCGGATTTTGGCTCTCTACCATGGGCGAGGCCTCCAATGATGGGCTTAGAATTTCGGACCCCAATAACCAAATTTATATTGGATAAAATACATAAAAATGTATATCCGTGAAGAAAATGTTGAATTTTATAGCTATGGTTAGTATTCATAATCATTATTATCATTTATGCAGTCATATAAATATATTTCTATGTAAAGCATGTTCTTCATACTGTAATTTTTTTTTTTTAGTATTTATGAATTTGTCAAAAGAAAAATTAGAAGGTGTGTTCTTCATGACATTCTCAAAAGGAAAATTTGAATTTTAAAATCTGGTTTATGGATCCACAAGAAGACCGAGTCAGCCCTCCTCCCTATCAATTCGACTCAGCCGTAAAGAGAAACCTATTCCACCCCTAAAGAAACTATATATATAAGGTCACTTGATCTCCCTCATGGTGTAATTCACATCTCACCATATCAAGCATGTTCTTCTCCCTTAAAATGAAGAATTCAAGAAGATGAAGGCCGAACATAGAAGACTATTTTTCCACTCCCATATGTGACCAAACTTGGGATGAATTTTATTTGATGCATTTTTATGGAGAAGTAAAAAAATTTAAGTGGAAGAAAGAGACTTCAACTAAGCCTTTGAACAAGCTTTCCAACTATTGTTTTGGATGTTTTACCTCGCCTCTTGGTGGACTATTGGTCTAGCCATCTTGATGATTAGTTTTTCTATGACTTTTATGTCTCTCGTTTTGACTTGATTCTATAAGGAAAGGTTTTTGGGTTTCCCCCCATGCCGGTTTTCCAATGGTAAACTCTTGTTTGGTTGTCTCTTTATGATCCTTATGGAATTTTTGTTTTGTTGTTGAGCTTCTCTGTGTAATTGATTTATGATAGAAAATATCACAAGAGAAAGATTAATAAATATCATAAGATGTAATTATTAGCTTAGAGGATGCCCTAGAATTTAAACAAAAAACACATTTAGTTTATCCTTTTCGTTTACCATTTCCATGCATGTATTTTTTTTTTTCGTTTGACACCATAAAATAATCAATTAAGCATATTACATGCAGAAATTAAATAACAACATAAGCTTAGTTCAAATCATGAGAATGAACTTAGAAAATACCTTCAACATTGAACCATCTTGAGATGTGAAACTAGACTATGAAGGTGTCCTCCTCCTAAAATTCTCTTGAACCACCTAAGTAAATTTTCTACCTAGCCAAATTAGGAACATCTTATCTGACTTCTTAGCCCGATGGAACCTTTGTAAGTTCCCTAGCCTTTTGTGTTGAAACCCAAAAACCGCATCTTGTAGTGTGTGTCAACCACCTAGTGTTTGACACCTTCCTCAATCTCCACAAATTGTAACAACTCCTTAGCACAAAAACTCTTACAAGAACCCAAATCCTTTCCCTATCCCCCTAACTCCAAAATCCAAAATCCAAAGTTGAAATCCCTCCACCATTCTCTGCCTCCTATTCATCTATCCTTTACCAATCTCTAAAATATTCTCCCCCATTAATGGCTTACCTACCAAGTTATAAAAACCTCCCCAACTGAAACATTTGTCACCTTAAAGGTCCACTCAACCCTATTAATGCTAGGGTCTGGGGTGCCCCCCTTATAGGATAAGACAAGACAACAAGTCCTAAATAATAATAATTAATACACATTAAAATAGCCAAGAAATCTCAATGATCTAGTCGAAATCAATAAGTTATGTGAGGGCCAAATTTAATTTAATATTAAATTAATGATAAGGTTACTCTTAAAAGTATAAAACATCAATTTATCATTAATCAATCTTAAAGACTATTCATAAAACTACATAGGTTAATGATTAATAAAGCTTAAAGAATAAATATTAATTTAATATAAGCTCTATTGACGATTAGGTTCGAATCATATACCATAGAAATAGTTGTGTATTTATGCAATGTGTGGGTATGTAGCTAGTAGTATGGACATGCGTCATACATGTACTATTAACACTAATAAGAAATTAACATAGCAATCAATATTTAAAAAGCTTGGCTAATATCTAAGCATCACATATAAGATCAAGGAGTGGGCATTACAATCATTTTCATCATCATCCTCCCCGTCATTGTCATCATTATTTTCGTCATTGTCGTCGTGATCATCACATCCACCATCGTCATCATCTCCTTTGTCATCTTCATTGTGATCATCATCATCATTGTCATCATTCCTCCTCCTCATCATTATCATTTTTGTCATCATCTTGCCCCTCCTCGTCATTATTTTCATTTCCATCATCATCATCATTAGTAGCAACATCATCATTTTCATCATTGTTTTCATTGTCATAATTGTCACCACCACACCACCACCATTGTTTTTGTTTCCTCCAATGCTACCCCCACCAATGCTACCCCCACCACCTCTGTCACCCTTGAATATTAAAGTTGAAACATCAATATCACTAAATTAAAAACATAATATATATTTTCAAATCATCTTAGTTCATTTTGAAAAATTAATATCACTTAGTAAAAAAGCTTTCATAAAATAAAAAAATATTCATTAATTTATTTTGTTTGCATTTTTCCTGATAATGTTTC